>VZRL01002353.1:733806-999052 GCA_013397895.1 Origma solitaria | reverse complement strand
GCCGCCGCCGCCAATCAGCGCCGCCATGGCCGGGCGGGCGTGTGTTGTGCTCGCTCTCTGGCGCCCCCCGCCGTGCCCGCGGCCGCGCGCTGGGCCCGTGGCGGTGCCGGGCCCTCCTCAGCGCCCTCAGCCGCTCCCTCCCTCAGCCGCCGCTGCCCGGAGCTCCTCAGCTCGGGATTGTGTCCGCTTCATCCAAAGCAAGGTGTGTTCTTACACGCTCAGGTCAGCCCAGCACACTGGGCAAGGACAGTGTGCGAAATTAATGTGAGAGTGGGTGGCTGTGGGCTGTGTGACAACCAAATAGTGCCTTTGCAGAATCACAGGATCGGTCAGGTTGGAAAAGACCTTTGAGATCGAGTCCAAACTGTGATGAATCACCACCATGTCAACCAGACCATGGCACTGAGTGCCACGTCCAGTCTTTCCTTAAATACCTCCAGGGATAGTGACTCCACCACCTCCCTGGGCTGCCCATTCCAATGTCTAATCACCCTTTCTGTGAAGAAATTCTTCGTAATTTCCAAACCCAATTTCCCCTGCTGCAGCTTGGTGCTGTGTCCTCTTGTCCTGCTGCTGGTTGCCTCTCAGGAGAGGCTGATCCCCACCTGGCTACACCCTCCTTTCAGGTCATCATAGAAAGTGGTAAGGTCCCACCTGAGCCTTGGCTCATCTCTCAGCTTTCAAATACTCCTTTTTGTCAAAAGGAGGATAAAATCCAAAGTTATGTTCTCTCGCTCCTGTACTCTCTTTGGCCTCCTCAACTCCGCAGCATGCAAAACCCCGGAAAAGATAGAAATTTGAAGAAGGACGGGTCAAGCCCTATCACAGCCTCTATGCACCGCCATGCCAAGGGATGGTGGAAATTTTACACTCGTTGAACTCTGTAGGTATGAATCTCATGGGTGATTCCTGGCCAGGGGAAGAACACCTGCACCAGGCAAGCCCTTAGAAGTACTTGTTTGACAAACACACCCAAGGTGCATAAGTAGTTTATGGCTGCTTTAACAATGTAAATTGAAACAACAGAGAGGATTAAGTACAAAATGCACACTGTGTGGGCTGCCCGAGAAAAGCACAGATCAAAGATGTACTGAGCAGAGCAGTGGTGAGGAACAAGTAGGCTGTCAGGGGAAGAGCTATGAGAGGAAATGGGGATCTGAAAAAGCAGTGAAGGATAATAGGAAGAACAAACCATAGCACTAATGCAAGGTCACCACAGGGCTGAATATTAGCTTGTTCCCACGTGTATGGGTCACTTGCTTCTCTTTAGCAGTTTCTGCTATGCTTGTCAGGGTTGTTAGTATTTTCAGTTTTTATTAAAGAAATGTTCAGAACAGGTGCTTATTCTCCTGGGAACTCTTGCACACACAGTATATAGAGCTCTATCCATTTTGTTCATGTGAACTCTTGAAGACTTCTCAGTTCTGAACCAGAAGAGTAGGAGACAAATAATAGAGTCGGTACATGAAGTGTCAAACCTGAGTGGTTCTACATTTCATCTGCACACTTCCTAGCTCAGATTTTCATGCCCAGGTCTATAGTGGTTAATTTGAAGAATTTAGAGTCTTAAAGGACCAGACTCATAGAGTAGAGGGTAGAAAAAAGGAACCATCATGAAAGAAAGATGAATGAAATTGCAAAATTAATTGCATCTCAACTCTGCGATTTTCTGGTCAAAAAAACCTCAAACTCTTTGGGAGAGGCTTAATTATGAAGAGATTAGCTACTAACAAAAAAATTACAAAATATTTTGTAAATGTAAGATGTTTCAGTGAGAAAAAAGCCTGTATTCCCCACTTCCTTATTTTTTGTTAGAGTGGATGCAGGAAATTAATTTTAGTTCTATTTTAGTTTTACTTCTATATATTGTGGTGTTGTGGTATTTCGTGTGATTTGGATATTTCTGTCATAATCAAAAAAGTCATAGATGTGTTATGAAGAAGAAACACCAAAACTGCCATGGTGACTCATGCCATTAGTATTCTGATATCCTTTCCCTGACAGTAGCTCATATCAGATGCTACAGAGGAAGGTGCAAGAAATGTTTCTATAATTGTGAGATAATGTGCTTGTATATTTTCTGTAACACTAAACAGTTAAAGTTGGCTTATACCTGATAGATTAGCCTTTACTTTTTTATCCATGTTACTTGTGCAGTAGAAATCAGTTCACTTTAAGCTAGGCCTTATCCAAACAAAGAGAAACTTAAGCTTTCTATATGTATTAATATCCATCCTGTGTTTTCCTTTTATCTAACGTAATGTAAATGCAGGTGTTCTTATTATGTCTGTAAAAGTGTTATCCTGCTTTGAATTCTGCTAAACGGTAAGCCACAAAAATAGCTTGTGGCAGTAAATTGCATACGTTGGTTAAGCCCTGTGTAAAACAAGAATTTCTTTTCGAGGATGTCATCTGGACACCGCTGTCACAGAAATACATTTCATTTTGCAGTGTCTCTGTGATATTTTATTCATGCTGTACCGGAGAGAGTAAAGGACCAAACCCTGCGTTTGCACACAGGAGACAGCTCCTGTGACAAGTGCCCGCTGCAGCCCTTTGGGCTCTGTCTGAGAGGAAAAGCTGAAACATCTTACAGTCTTCTGCCTGGTCTCTTTGATGAATTACCAACACTCAGTGAGCTGCACTGTCAAACTGCTCATAGCATGGATGTTCACCTTTTGTGTATCATAAAAGAGCAATGTTTATCAACATGTCATCTCAGTGCTGTATGTCACAAAATGATATGTGCTGTATGACGGAGGTCTCTGTGGTGGGTCAGCCCTTTGCTACACTGTCAGTTTGTGCATAAATAATTCACCTTATATACATTAATATATTTACATTTCTTTGCCTAACACTGGTTGATCATTTTTCCTTGATGTCATTCATCTACAAGGTTAATTCTTTGTCACATCCTGCTTCAAATAGTTGCAGCACCTCCTTGTGTGACACTTGGATGAAAATCCTGTGAAAAGTCCCAATTGCTAGGAGAAGGGAAATAACAGAGTTTTATTCTCAAGACTTCCCAGGTAGTTGCCTCCAACCTATTGCCATGATGCCCCATCTTGTGAGGAACTCCGTAGTGTAGCTGTGGTCTCTGTACCCAGATGTTTATGGCAAGTTCTTCTCTAAGATCCCCAGTTGTTACTTGTTGCCCATGGTATTGACTCTGATCAAATTCAGGATATTTCACTGCCACAGAAAGCCAGAGTAAAAGGTTTAAAATGCTCAGCTGCTGCCTGTGCTCAGGATGAGGCTTCATCAAGTATTTAGAAGTTCCCATCATTTGTCTTTGCTGTTCATTTGTGGCAATCACATTAAAGGCATGAATGGAAACATTACCTCAGCTGTTGGTGCCAGGGGTGCTCTCTGCTGACTGTGAGGGAGACAATAACCCAGACAAATGAGGAGCTTCTGTAGCCCTGCATAGAACAGGCCTGCCCCTCTCTAGGAAAGCTAAGCACCAACAGACTTCTCACAGTGCTGGTGGTGTGTGGTGCCTTTTGTTCTAGCAAGAATGAATGGCTGCATGAGAAGACCCTTCTAACTGTAATCCCAGTTTATACACAATCAGAAGCATTATGAGGATGTAGGCTCTGCCTTTCTGTTTCCCTACTCTTGTACTTCGTATATGCTCTTTTGGTCTGATTTATTGTTGTCTAATTTTGTTAGGCTTAAATTAAATTAAGTAGGTATAGATGCATGGTTTGTTAGGCTTCTGACAGATTGGTTAACACCACAACCACCACAGGAGAGTCATGAAACACCCATCTTTGCAAGCCCAAAGGAGCACAGTGACAGTGGCAGATAGGAAAGAAGAGTAAGGACGAAGAGGAAAGGAGACCCTCTCTGGTCTCCTCCCAGGGCTGGCCCAGCAGACTCTCAGCCCTGGTGTCCAGGTATGAAATCTATCCCCATGTGCAATGGGGAGCAGCTCTCCAAGTTACTAAGGGGACATGCTAGCTGGAGGTGTGGGACACATAAGGTGGTGCAGGGCAAGAGTTTTTGGGGATTGCACAGAATTTATCATGGCTATTCAGAGGGGGAACCAAAAGCACGACAAAGTGGGGTTTAAGAGATTGGGTCAGTAAGAAGTGTGGAACAAGGGAATAAAATGGTTCACCTGTATGAAGAGTTGTCTGGCCATGCCATGCCCTGCTCCTCACCAGCACAGTCTGTCCTTTCTCCTCAATAACTCCACCTTTAACTGTTTCTCAGTAAGGGTCTCTTTACTCCCTGTGTGTATAGGGGGTTGGCTGTGGTGCAGCAGCTGGGGTGACTGTGCTGTGATTGCTGGCAAAGATAATGCAGATGAGTCAGTGAGTAGGTAAAGTGGGTTGGGGGCAGGGATGTGCTTGGAGGTCTCTGAGGGCCACCTCTGGTTGGGGAGTGGCTGCTCGTCTCTAGGGACAGCAGAGGGGCTGTAGGGACAAGGGGAAGCCCCAACAGCTCTAGCTGTGTGTGTGATGAGGGTCTGTACCAGTAGTGGCAGTGGGTCTGTGGCTTTGAAAGCTTGTATGTCCATGTGACAGTAACTGGGGAGATCAGGATCCAGGAGCAGCTGCTGGACACACCAAGTCCTCCTGCTGGGCAACTCCATCTTGTAGATATGTATTGCCACTTATGGACCTCCATCCTCCTCAGCTAGAGCAGAGAGCAGGAGGAGGCTGGTGATGCTGTCAGTGTTGGTGTGAGCAGTCTGTCTGTCCATGGTCTGTATGGCCAGCAGTGTATATATTTGTATTTTGTGCTGTATACATGTGCTCTGTGTGGGTGTATCAACTGGGAATACATGTTCAGCCTCACTGCTGGTTGGACCTGGAGATGGGTAGTGGAAGCAGTCTTGCCTCTCTCAGGCTGCCGAAATAGGTATTTTCCACTAACACAAATCCTTAGAGAAAAGCACTGGAAAGCACATACCACACCATTGCTATTTTAGTCCCGCTTTCCTTTTTATTTTATTTTTTTTTTGGTTACATTTTCTATCTGTCTCTTTGTATTCTGTCTCAAATTGAGTAACCAAGGACCAGGTCAGCACAAATGCAGTTTAGAATGATTTGAAATGAAACTGAGCGGTATCATATGACTGTAGTCAATCTCTTCTGCTGTCTCCTCCCTGGGTAAAATTGCTTTGTGCGTGAGCACAACAGTAGTGTCTGTCTTCCTTCTTGTCACTGTCAAGGCTGCTGGTCATGTTGCAAATGCACATCACTCACGTGATGATGATCTTCTGACTGAAGCATAGAGAGAAGCATAAAATTGAGAAGCTATTCTGACAGTGATGGTTGCTTAGGGGAAACACCATAATCCATCCATAAACACACGAGTATTTTTTTTTCTACCTACAAAATTCTTTTAGTGTTCTTATATATGTCATACCTTTGCCTGAACTTGTTGAATAATATTCCTCTGCTTCTCACTGTCCACAGTGCTTAATTGCCTTCTATGGAAAAAGAGTGTGTCAGTGACTGACATGCTTCCCACCGTGCTTGTTCTCCTTTACCAAAATAATGAACATAGAATAAAGTGCTGAGATTGTCCGTGCAGTTAACAGGCCATGAGCTGTCTGTTTTACAAAGCATTATTTGGTGGTTATCCCCAGGACTTTTGATAACACTGGTCTGGGACATTTTAAGGACATAGCAACTTATCCTGCCCGATCAGACCAAGGATTCACAAATCCCTGAATCCTGTTTCTTGGGAATGTTGTCCAGCGGTAGATGACGTGTAACATACAAGAGGTACTTATTGATGTCTATATGTTGCAAAGTGCCCAAGGCAAATATGTCATGTTATATAAAAGAGTATAAGAAGAAATTCTTATTTGCCATAATCCCCTCCCAGTGTCCATTGATTTGTAATTCAGGGACTTTTTTTTGTATTAGATAAATAATTTGGTCTTGAACTGCATTTCATACTCCAAAACTTTTCCTGTTTGAGACTAGACTTACTATAAAAATCCTGTTTTTGTTGTTGGGACATATATCAACTGCTCATGAAGTATATTAATTCAATTTAATAACTAATTATTTTATAATTGCTATCAGCAAGAAATTCCTCAGTCTGCACTGATGTTTGAAGCTCCAAACATCAAATCACCTTTGAATTTGAGCTTGTTTTCTGGGTCATTGATTCCCTTTCTGAGCATTTTGCTTCCTTTAGTGCTTGTAAAATGGAGTCATCATTGATTATTTTCACATTGTTAAAATGTGCTCTTGTGGTCTGGAATCAAAGTTTTCACAAATTAAATTCTCACCAACGTTTGTTCCTACTACTGTCACTATAAGCTCATATATTAAAGCTGTTTGCCCTTCCTCACACCACCTTCAGAACTGCCAAGACATTCAGAAAAATGGGTTGGAATTTGAAAAGATTAAAATATGAAGAAAGAGTTGTATAATAGCTATTTTTCTATGTGTCAAATAACTGATAACCACAATTTTAAAAAAATTTCATGTATCTCAGAAGGTTTTACGTTGTCATAATAATAGTCAGTTCCACAAAATGGAAAAGAATATAATGGTAATAAAAAAGCCTCACCAAAGGTATTTTTTATTCTGCTGTATCAGAGCTGTCAAACATTGATTTTATAAATCTTCTAGTATAGCCCTTCTGTTTTTAACTCTGTCCATCAATCAATGTAATGCTTGTAATGCACTTTTATTACAAATAACAGCTAACAAAGAGACTTGACAAAATACATATTTCTCTATTTTTATTTGAGTTGATCTGTGCATTTGACCTAACTTTGCCTATACTCATTTCCACTGTTTCTCTCCTGCAAACCCATCAGTTTTTTGTCTGAAGAAAATGCAAAATATCATCACTGGCAGAAAAATTGAAACAAACCTAACCTGCCATTAAACTTGATATGATAATGCAGAATATAAAATAATAAAATAATGTAAACTCTCATAATCAATTCTTCTACTTTTATTGCGGTTTTCTTTCTTTTTTTTTTTTTAATTTTTATGTTGATTTTTAATCCATGTACATTTTTCCCATTTCACAGATCCTGCACATCCTGAGCTGAGATCCATCCTCACTTTCTAAGTATCTGTCTGGGTAATCAAAAACATGTATGATAGGGCACACATACAAGCAGGGTGAATACTAATGACAAAGAGTATTTTAATTGTAACAGTCTTCAAAATTTGGAATTCGTGTCTTAGAAAATACAGTAACTATTCAACAAACGAAACTATAACGATTTCAAACCGTTTTCAAAAAATGTCCTTTCATTGCCTCTTTTTCTTATTTTCCTTGCTGCATTTTGTACCATCAGTGTCAGTGTGATGTTCTACAGAAACATTATCTTGACCACACTGGCCTAGCTTAAACTAGTAAAATTATTAATAGCAGTGGTATTTTATTACAAAACCAAATTATACTCTCCTTTTATGATTGGAAAATTTAGGCTTCTGGGAGTATGCAGAGTTCAGATGATGTCACACTGTTTATTTGATTGCAGAAACTGGAATTATGTCAGGTGAATTCCTCCAGAATTTTGATTAGACAAAAGGAACGATTTCTAATTCTACTGTCCTGTTATCATGATCTGTCCTGATTTTAGAGCTAGTTTTTAGATTTCATGAATCCATGTGCAGATTACAAACTGTCACATCAAGTTTTTACAAAATAAACTATCCTATGAATCATTCACAAAAAGTCAGAAAGGGAAGTGGCCATTTAATGCCAAGAAATGTAACAGTAGGTATTCCCCTGGCTTCTTTGAAACATTAATTCTGCGGAAAAGAAAATAGTATAATTACCATTATCAATTTAGTTTGTATTTTTATTTCACAGAAATCTAAGAATTTTCTTTAACCTAAAATAATTTTTTAATGTTTAATGTCTTTAAAATATTTTATTATATTATTTTAGTCTATGTCCTAATATCCCAGTTACAATTTGTATAAGTTTAATTCACATCATTCTTTTAAGCAATTGAATACATAATTTGCTTATAGCCTAGAAAGGATAGATAAGAAATAGCTGGGCTATCATGTATCTGTTTTCTGACACACACAGAGCAATACTGTTTGCTGCTAAATATTGTGTCCCCTGAGTATTATTATTATTAAAACAGCTTGTTTGAGGAGATAGATTTTGATAGCAATCAACTGATTTACTCCAAAAAATATGGTATCTAGGAATTAATGTCCCAGTATTTAGCAATTGAATGTCTGAAACAAAGGCACATGAGCACAAAAGCAATCTGATTGCACAATTTTATAAGCATATTTTTCAGGAAGGCATTTTCATGGACTATTATCTTTCAATTGCAAGTATTTGCAGTCAAAACAATTACATTTTGTTCTAAATGTCAGCCAACAAGATTGCCAACAAAACAGAAGCAAAGCTGGTTGCTCTTAGAAACAACATAACTCACCACTGTTAGTCATTTTTTCTCTTACAATCTCTTCAAACTAGACTATCTCAGTAGCTTCAGTGTTCTCACTTCATAATTAGAATTGAGCTTAAGGTTTATAGCTCTCATGACCACAATAAAGAGCTCATAAACTAATTGGGGGGGATTAATACCTTCATAATTTTCAAATGTTGCTCATTATTTTTAACAAAAGCAAAAGTCTAATCTGGCAACATATCAAAAGTTCCTCTTTAGGGCTCAAAGTGTGCATGGAATTTGCTGTGAGCAGAAGAGGAACAGATACCAAGTTGTGGTAATTGTAGTTAAGCAGAAATACAATGAGCAAATTAAGATAAGTCAGAAACTTTCAACTCTGCCATAAAATGGGAACAAACCTTTTACAGAGGTGATTGCTCCTTTCTGTGAATAAGCTTATTCTTTCCTAAGAAAGGTCAAAGTAAGCAAATGTAGATAGAGTAGGATTGAGATGTTAATGCAGTGTATGTGGGTTCTCTCTCCATATCCTGTTTGAGGGAGAATTTAGGTCACAGTCAATGATTTTGTCACTTGACAGATCCAGTATTTATCACTTCCACAAATGAGAGAAGATCCAAGTGACACAGAATTCTGCCACACTGGCGGCACAGAGTGTTTTTCTGTGATGAGGTATGGAGTGGGTAATGGCTTCTTTCAAACACTGAAGGGAAATTGGCTCACAAGGTTAGCTCTTTGCCTGTGTACTTATACCAAAGACAGCACAGTTAATGGCCAGGGGGGAGGGAAGAAAAGAAAAGAAAGGAAAAAAAGTATCTTGTGATTTAGGTAAAGACAAAATATTCATTCCTGCTAAAGATGTATAGACAGGTGTAGGTATACTTATATATATGCATATACTTGCACATATACCTTGATATATACTGTCTGTGAGAGGTTACTTGTCTTGCTTTGTAATTGTTACTCCAAAGGGCGATACCAATTGTTTAATGAACTCAATGAAAACATTTCTAGTTTCAAGAAATGGATGAAGTGTGACAATTGATTTTCTGACACATTTGTCTCACAGTTACATGACACATTTTTAGCAGGATCAGGAACTTGTTAGACAAGAGCCAAAGCTCATGATACTCACTGTGAATGAATTTGTTCGCCTGAATCAGCTCCCCAAACTGACACTTCCTCAGTGTATTCTTGAATGCCAAAAAAATACAGTAATTATTTTCTCAAAGCTGTGATCTGGTAGGTAGACTGCTTATTGCAAACGTTTTTAATAACCTCATGAAGAAAGATATTTTATTCATAGAACACCCCTACCTTCACCCCCAACTTAGCTGTGGTTGCTTTTACAGCAGATAATGACACTGCTAACAGTTGGTAGAAATAATTTGATAATTTGTTTGATTAAACTAGTATACTAAACAATCCAAACAGAAGTCACAAATGTCATACATATTTAAGGATACATAGCTGATATATGTGAAATGCTCCAATAGCCACATCTGCAGCTGAAGGGCACTGCCATGCTTCTCTGGTACCGGAGGCATCTACTGCGCAGCATGAAAAGAACATCAGCAAAGAGCAAAAAACAGCTTGGGTTTGGGGAGATGCATTTTGTAGGAGGAGAAAGAGATGGTTTGCCTGGTGCAGTTTGGGAAACTAGCTTGAGCACTCAGTAGTGAGCTAAGGATCTGAGAAACCAAGGCAGAGCAAAGGAGAGAAAAAGAGACAAAACAGAAAAATAACATAAACGAGTTTAGGAATAGAAAAAAATACAATGAAAAGGTTTTGTCCTTGATAATGAAAGAAGATAATTAGAATTTGGTTTTCTTTGGTTGTGAAAGACTGGAGAAAGAAAGGGGATAAAATTGAAAATGTGAAGAAAACTATATGAAAAGGATATATGGACACTCTTTGGGGAGGGCTCTGTACATTAACCGCAAAACACACAAATGAACGCAACACTTCACAGAGAACATAATCTCTTGATTCAGGATCATCAAAAACTTAAAAAAGACTTTCTATTATTTTCTTTTTTTCCTGCATTTGCCTTCTTTTTAATTTGATTTTGTGCTTGTTGAGTGAGAATGCCCGTCTGTAGAAAGCAAAATATCTTAATAACTTCTGATGCCACAAGTGAAAGCGTGTGAGATTGGTCAGATATTAAGACAAACCCAAGAAAAGTGTCCCAGAATTGTACTTTTAACTTTACAAACAAAAACCAACCAACCAACCAAATTCACAGTTCTCAGGAGGTAGAATGGATATGCAAAAATAGGTATCCTGTATGAAAGTATCTTTAAAATATGGTTGATTTGCAGCTGACCATAGCTGTGAAAAGAGCAAAAAGCAAACTGTAGAGTTTTCCATAAAATATATGCTACATACGTAGAAGTCAGATAAATTATCCCTATTCTCAGAAGCTACTTTGGATGTCTCACAGCTTGGCAAGAAAAGCAATAATTTCCATAGACAGTTATTGCATCTGCAGTTTTTGTGGGAAAACTGTATTGCTCTGAAAGAATTACAATGTGTTTTGTTGTAGTCTGTGTGAGTCATGTGCAAGTCATTAAAGTCAGAGCCTGTCCTCTGTAAACCCCATCATAATTATGTAGGCCAAGGTTAAAGAGAAAATGTCTGGTTTATGATTCCTCTCACTCTTCTAGCCGTATACAAATTCTTCTAACCAGAAAAAAAAAAAGCATTTGAGAAATGACAATTCTTTGCAATTTCCAAAACTCAATTCAATATCCATTACACAGCATCTGTTCGCAGACCCACCTGGTAGCTCTCACAAAAACTGAAAGAAAAGAAAGAAGTGTAGCTATGAAGTAATACATGCACAACCCTTTCAGCGCAGGAAGTGTCGTTGTTCTGTTTCTGGGAAGGTCATAGACATTCAGAAATTCCATTTTCAAGGGGGATCATCTTTATATTAATTAAAATTTTTGACTGAAGAGAAAACTAAACCAAACCAGAAAGATAAGTAGAATGATATGCCAATGAAAGAGCGCAGGAGTGTGTCTCTTGCTTGAGGAAACCTACTTTTCATGTGCTATCAACATGGGCTCTTTCACTTGACTTGCTCTGCATTTTTCACAGAGCTCTAACAACTACTTTAATGTCAACGTTCATTTAAGGCTAGTACAGAAGCATCTGCCTCTTCCCATAGATTTTTAAATCCCTAAATGACCTCCAGATAGTTTTTAGAAGTTTTTTTTCCTTCTTGGTGTCTTTGGAATCACCAACCCATGTCTTTTAGTATTGCCTTCCTCTTATTATTCAGGTCTTCCAATTAACTGGCAACTGGAAATATGTTGTCTTGTGCATTAGTCTTAATTACTGTTGTGGGAACTCATTCTCACCAGGAGCTCTGTGAGTCAAAACCTACATTTTGTAAGAACCCAGTTCCATTTTTAAGCTGTTAGCATGCAGGTAACAACGCCCTAGACCTTGTTCTGCTACCCCTTGTTAGATGTTCAAAAATGTTGTGGTTTTGTTTTGGTCTGTTGTTTTTTGGTTTTTGGGGTTTTTTTGTTTTTTTTTTTTTTTAATAGCAAACCACTCCCAGTTTTGTATTATATTTTGGTAGGTGAAAAAAAATCATCTGTTTGTGAAGCTGCTTTTGGCTATGGCAGGAAGTCATTAATGGGAGGTTTCAGAGAGTGCTGGCATCCCATAAATAACAACTATTTCTATGAGCATCAAAACTAATGAAGCCTATGGATTTGTCTTGTGGTTGGATTCCCAGCTGCTTAATAACCTGCTGCCTCTCACTGAAGCTTTTCCTTTAACTGGAGCATTCATAATGTCCTTCTTGTGGTTTCTCTGGTGTCTAATAAAGGCTAAGTTTGTCCTGCAATCTTTCTGCACTGAAGAGACTGATTCTGTCTCTCTTCTTTGCACAGGTATCCAGTTTTGCAAAGCTTGTACAATAATTTGGTGTCTTTGAGACAACTGCCTCTCTGTCAGACTCTGGGACTGGTCAATAGTTTCAAAAGTTACTGGAGTAGGAGTCAGCAGAGAGAATGATACATGTACCATATTTACTTAGGAATCCAGGCTCATTGTTCTGTTTCCTTTATTGTTTTTTGTGAGTTTTTTTACATGCAGGAACTGAGGCCACAGGCTCCGTGTTGATTCATTTATGCATGTCTATCAGTTTTTGCTGGTGACAAATAAGTTTGCAGCCTCTGGGTTTGACTGCACAATTGTAAGAGCAGTGTGTTTGCAAGCTTCTTGAATTGTCCCTGGCTATTTCTCATAGGACAGTCTCTATAATTCAGTGTCATAAATTCCCTTAAACTTTCTGTTCCAGGCATCTTGCAGTACAGGCTGCCTGGCAGAACACTACCCCCAGATTGCTTGTGCAGGCAAACTAGTTAAGGCATGAGTTCTATGGCAATTGCTTTTCCAATGACTACTTGCATCCCTTCTCTGTTGGAGAGAATTACCAGTGAAGACCAGTACTTCAGGGAATTTCTGCACATGTTGAGGCATTTGCTAATTATAGCATGCTAATCCCATTATTATGTATTGATATTTGTGTTTGTTCATCTTTGGTGATCTTGTTGCTACCCCAATTTTTATGGGGGTCTTTTCAGATGGTCTCTCAGATCAAAGCCAACCTTTACGCAAACATTCTTACTTCACATCAAAAATAATCCACGACACTTTCTGGTGAAACTCCTCATGCCAAGCAAAACAGATGTGGCAGTGTGTGGGGAGCATCTTATAAAACAGGTATTTAAATGTACACTAAAATGCATTTTGTTTTGCCAACTGAACCCCGCAGATACGAAAAGGAGAGAAAAATATTTGACATAATTTAATCTAGAATTTCTTCCTGTGTAAAGAACAGAAACAGTAGAAAGCTTTTCCTTTTAGGTATTTGCTTATTTTTGCTACGTGAAGCATTACCTACATTAAGTTTTTAATTTCTTCTTTAAATGTGAAAAGTTATTCCCTCTGTTTGTCCCATCACTTCCTGAGGAAAAATAATTTCAGACATTATTTTAGCACATGCTTTAGCATGGGCTTTTGCTGGGGTCACAAACTGTGGTCCAGCCATGACCCTTTCCACTCTGCTCTGCAGAGATCTTCCTTTTGCCTTGGGAGATGTCCTTAAACTCTTCCTCAGTTGTTCTATTCTCCTGAACTTCAACTGAGATCGTCCTATTGATTTGAGCAAAAAGTAGAAAGGAGAAAGCTCTGGCATGACCTAGCTGTGGCCTTCCACTACCTAAAGGTAGCCTAGGAGAAAGATGGAGAGAGATTATTTACAAAAGCAGGTAGTGATAGGACAAGGGAGAGTGGCTTTAAAATGAAAGAGGGAAGGTGTTAGATTAGATACTATAAAAACAAATCATGACTGTGAGGGTGGTGGCACTGGCACAGATTGCCCAGAGAAGCTGCGAATGCCCCATCTCTGGAAATGTTTAAGGGTGGGCTGGGTGGAACTCTGAGTAATCTGGTCAAGTTATAGGTGTTCCTGATCATGACAGGGGTGTTGGAACTAGATGATCTCTAGGATCCCTTCCAACCCAAATAATTCTATGATTCTATAATTTTAAATTCAGTAATGGGTACTTTGAATATAATACTACTGCAAATTAACATGCTGGCTGGAGGCAGAGGTACAAGTTTAAAGTAGTTTCTTGAACTGCTGGTAATCTTTTCTTCATTGCTCCAGTACTTTTTGTACTGTACATCTGCCTTGTACTGTACATTTGCCTTGTACATCTTTGTCTGACTAAAATAGAGAAAAAAGTATCCCATTTATTGTCAAGTCTTTATCTTCTATTGGAAGTACTGGCTTTTACTATGGTGGTGATTTTTTTCAGAACTGAAGGCACTGGTTTTGGTGGTGTTTTGCTCTATGTACAGCAGCACGCTCTGCTAGTACCAGTAAATTCTTGCAAAGTGATACAGTTTACTGAAATTCCTCTGTCTTATGTTATGACTAACAAGCCAAGCTCAGCTTGTGTTATTTACCACAGCATGTGCTGTTTTTTTGCAGGCTTACTTTGACCTCCGCATGTCTTTCTGCTTCAAGCTTCTTTTATCAGAACCGTGTTATCTGAACATTGTCTGTTTTCTACAGATCCTGTTCTGGACAAAATAATTTCTTGTTATCAAATCCTTGTTGTTTTGTCATGGGCTAGTTTTAGCCTGCCTTTTGCACTTGTGTTCCTACACACTTTCTCTTTCAGATTTTCATCCTATGTCTCTGTTATAATATGGTCTTTTATTAGGTATTAAATTGCCTCACCAAATTATCAGTTTGCTCTTCTCCTTTTGATTGCAGACTCTCTTTTTCGAAAGTCTTTCTGTACTCTTTGGGGGATATTTACATACCTTACTTTAGATAACTAAGAAGGCTTGTGTTCTACACTTTCCTATGCAGTCAATAAAGACAGAGAGGAATTCCTTACTAGGACAACTGCAGCATTTAAACTGGACTTTGAATTACTGTTTAAGGAGCCTCCTTCTTTCAGCCCTTCCCTTTCTCTCCCTCTTCATTAATAACATATGAAAACTATCCCTCCAATCTAGTTACCTAATTCATAAAACCAAATTTAGATAGCCTGAGAAGTCCTAAATGCTCAATAATGTATTTTTCCTCTTATGTTTCTTTAAAGTTTTATAGTTACCTTTTTCTGCTTGAGCTAACTGGAAGCTATTAAAATAGTGCAAAAAAAAAAAGCGACCTTCTGCCCAATCATCCTGGTTTTGCTCACATCCACTCATTTAATCTTCCCCAGTTGTACTTTGCACTGTACCTCTCCTGCAGAGCTTTTAATTGCTTTTCTTAATTTGTACCACTACTCCTGGTATCACATTCTGCAGTTAAAGAATCATTCAGAGCCAAATATCTTACAGAGCGCTGCTTCATTCAGCATCTGACTCTGACTTATCATCCCTGTCTGCCATAAGTCTCTGAATAATCTCAGCATCCACTTGCAGCTGGCTCATGTCCCAGCTTCTTAAAAAACACAGTTGTTCAGAAACAGTGCATTTTCCAAAACATTGGTATTATAAATCCAAATATATTATTCAAAGCAAATCCAAAGAGAGGTCCAGAACATAAAAGTCATAGCCTTTGAAGCCTCTCCCAACCCCAGCATGCCAGTTTCTGATGGCATTACTCTACATTCAGCCATAGCTAATAACTATAATCAAAAAGAAAAAATATTGTAGGGTGCACTCTGCAAAACAGATTCCTAAAGCATTTTAGCCAGATGGCTGTGCTAATCCATGAAAACTAATTTACAAAACAAAACAAAAATGTTCCAATGTTAAGAAACAAATTGCAAATAGTGGTACTAAACCAGGATGTAATTTTATTGGAAGTTATGTAGAGTTCCATTAAATTATTGTCTGTGCTTTAAAGATGTAGAAATAATGCCTAGTTACTCTAGCTTTAGATGTGCAATTACAATTTTTGAAGTTTTGCATTTCATATCATGACCAACACTCAATTATTGAACAGGGAGTGAGGAATTTTGAGTGTGGAGTTTTGTGCCTACATCCTGCAGACAGTTACTGTAGAAAATAAGGTTTTATTTTAAACACTTTTAGTTAACATTTCAATGAATCTTTTATGCTTTTCAAATTTGAATAACTTGCTAGGAATTTGACATGCAGTACAACCTACAGATTTAAAAGTACCTGGTACTATTGTTCTTTGTTATTAAAAGTACTAAAATATTTAGTCATCCTCAGCATGAATCAGAGTCCTAATGCTTTAGGTGCTTCAACAGATGGGAGATAGAGGTTCCACTTCTGATATTTGTGCAATAGGTATGATTGAGTACTCTGTGATAAGAACTGCTCTCATTGTGTATTGAAATGGGTTGGCATCAGCCTAAGAACAGGAAGTATATTAAATGGGTATCACCAATGTATCAAATCACCCATTTAAAACAGAAACTTGTTCTTGAATCATGGGTACCTACAAACATGTACAACACAGTATTAGAGTCCCATATGTGGGAATTTGATGAAGTTTTTAGCGCAGCTTATCACTGTTTCTGCTCCTGGAGAGTACAGAGTGCTTTACAGACACTTGAAATAGATTCCAAGTTCTTCAACTATGTTGATATAATGTGGCTTGTTGCTCTTTCTTATCCAGCAGATTCATCAGGACTTTTCACTATCATGGCTGTAAGCTCATCATGGACTAAGTCTGGAGGTGAACATACCTCAATGTGAAAGGTCAGAGGGCTGATAACCAGAAAGATCTGAAGGATAAACAAATATTTCATCTTCAGTGGTATTTATAGGCCAAAGCGGTTTTCACCTGTTCACCAGAATGAAGTAAAAAGACTACAACAACCTAGGAAGTTATACATTAGAGGACAATATCCTGAATCTGGCATTCTTCATGCCTCCAGGTCCAACCAGTAGCATGGGCAGACTGTGCTGATCAGATGCAGGACATCACCAGATAGATATCCTTGCCAGCCCCTGTTTTCCATAAGGCATCCTTTGGAAACTTTAATGCTACTAGCTGGAGGATTTTGTACAGTTTTCGTAACAACTGTAATTATCTGTGATCCCTACACAGGCATTACAGAGGATCATTGTCATACCTTCTTTCCTTACATAGCCGTGAAAGGTTCACTGGAGTCTCTAATGCATTATAGCTCATGCAAAAAATCACTGCAGAATGAATGAAGTAATACAGAGGTGTCGTCCCCTCCCCGCCAAAAGAACTAAGAAAAGCTTCATGGGGACAAGAAAAATATTCTCCTTGAGGAAAGAAATGGCTGGACCACATATATGGATTATGCAGCAAACTGAAGGGAATACGGAGTGAGCAGTAGTATGTGACCTAGAACGCCTCAAGGGATGTTAGTTTTTATGGTATCTTGCCAAGATTTTAGACTTAGGACACTTACTCAACTTGTCTGCAATATGACAGCAGCACTGAAAGCTGTGTTTGAGTTTCAGAAAGGTTTACACCTCTTGAAAGTACCATTCACAAGCAACAATTTCAACTGCCTCCAGGCATTTCTCTTGCTTGTATCATGTACATAAAAATAAGAAAATTAAATAAGACTTCTTAATAAGACATTCATCTGAATAAATCTGTAATTGTCTTGAACTAAAAGTGTTTATGAACTCCTGAATACAATACTTCATCTTCACAAACTGTAAGACAAAGAGAGAGTTTGACAAGCAATTAGGAGTCTCAAGATAGAAATTGCTATGAAAGTCCAAGGTATTCTTGTTATTAATCATTGTGTAGCTCCCCACTACTGTAAATCAACACCAGTATACTGAAGTCAACAGAGTAATTGAAGCAACATTGATTTTTCGCAAGCTGCAAAGCTGACCCAGAGCATTTCAGTTTTATTCAGGTTTCTTTAAAGAAATATAGTTCTATTTTTTTACTTCTCCCCTTTTCTGTAAGTCGAAGAAAATAAATACAAAAGCTAGATTAATTAAGTGTTTAGAGTTGAGCACATGAGAGGATTAAGAACTTATATTAACGCCTTTTTCAGTCTTTCATGTATAAAATGTTTCTATTCTTGTTTTGAACTAAATTGTAATTTCAGTTACAACACTGTACTTACGGAGCATTGCTAATGAGATACAGTGCTATTACTGAGATAAACATCTGACTGATAATACTTTACGTGCATTCCAGTGATGAATTTACAATGTAGCAATTTTTCATGTAGGAAAAGTTTGCCAGAATACATTACAAAAATGTTTGCATAGTCACAGAATCATAGAATTGTTTGGGTTCAAATGGACCTTAAAGACCATCTCATTCCAGCCCCCCTGCTGGAAAGAGACACCTTCCTCTAGATCAGGCTGCTCAGAGCCTCATCCAACCTGGCCTTGAACACTTCAGGGATGAGGATCCACAGCTTTTCTGGGCAACCTGTTGCAGTTCCTCACCACCCTCACAGTAAAGAATTTCTTCCTAATAACTAAACCAACCCTCTTTCAGTTTAAAACAGTTCCACCTCATCCTATCACTACACTCCCTGACAAAGAGTTCCTCCCCATTTTTCCTGCAGACCCCCTTTAAGTACTAGAAGGCTGCTACATATGAGCTTGTTTCTCATCAGGGTGAAAAATAGATGCAATGGATTAATGAGAGGAAGGGAAGTTCCTACATGTACCAAATAAAATACTGTGCTTGTTGAAAGTAAACTTTTGTGTTGACTGCTCACATTATATATACAGGCTATGTCAAATAATAGTGGGATACAAACCATTTATCCCAGTGTTTTGGATTACCTAAATTTAAGGTACTTATTTTGAGCTATCACATTTCCAAAAGCTAAAAAAGTGGAGCAGGGGAGAGAGGAGAATATCTCCGTAGCAGCCCTAAAGGGGTGAGTGGGGAACAACACTGTGCTTGTCTGTGGTTCCATGCCTGTGCCTGCTGTACAAGGCTGGAAGGACATGTAATTGCAGTGACTTTTGTCCTGCATATGCTGTGCACCCCTCTCCTCCCATCACATCCCCGTTCCCTTCTCCACCTCCTAAGTCACAAGCCTCACTCTTTTGCCCCAAGTCTGTGCACCCCAATCTGTTATTGCAAACATCCTTTCCCGCCTTTCTCACAAACACATTCTATAGCCCCTCACTTCCCACGCCAGCTCACCTCCTTTTGGTAGGAGCTCCTTCTACCTCGGAGTTCTCCATTTGTTGTATGTCTCACACCTCTGCCTGCAGTCCAGCTTCCCTGGGGGGTCTTTGGTGCTTGCCACACCAGCATACTGTCCTCTAGCTGTTGCAAGTCAGGTCCTGTTCCTGCTGTCCTTCCTTCTGTCCATACTCCCACAGCTACCAGCACAAACAGGGCCCCCTCCTGATTTCAGTGCCTTACCTACAAAATCTTGCTTGTGGCAGATAGGAAAAAAAAAAAAAAATCCAGCTACAGGTTGCATTTACCAAAAATCCATTTGGATGGGACACTTAGGGAAGGTGTTGTGGGTTTGACCCTGGCTAAATGCCAGGCACCTACGACGTTTGCTCTCTATGCTCTCTCCTGCTGCAGCTATGCAGAGGAGAGGAAAAACTAACACAAAACACTGGACTCATGAGTTAAGATAAGATCACTGATAAGGGACGCACAAGATTCAGGGCAAAAGCAGGCGGGAAACTTAAAGTTGCAAAGAAAAGTGATTTAGTAATCTAACAGAGTCAGAGGATAAATTGGAGATAAAAATAAGCTCTTAAGACACCATTTCTTCACTCACCCCCCTTTTCCCTCTTAAGGCACCGCTTCTCAGCTCACCCCCTCCCTCCTTTCCAATTATCCAACAACTCCCAGGCAGGGGCAGGCTGTGGGGTTTTTCTCTTAGGTCAGTCCATCGCAATTCTTCCACTGCAGACACTGTTTCTCTAGTTGCCCTCTCTCTCTATTCAACCAACAGATCTGGGCTAGGGCAAGGCATGTGGCTTTTCTTAATCAATCAATCCAAGGCCACAATTCTTCTGCTCCAAACACTGTTTCTCTACGCACCCCTCTCCCTATTAAGGCCATTTCTCAGCTCACCCCCTCCCTCCTTCCTTCTAACCAACAGCTCCGGGGTGGGGGCAGGGTGTGGGGGTTTCCTTTGGTCAGGGTCAGTCCATCAGGGGGAAGAATCCTCTACTTAGCCATGGGGGTCCCTCCCACGAGAGACAGTCCTGTGCGAACTTCTTTGGCGTGGGTCCAATCTCACGAGCAGCCCCGCCCGATTGCTGCTGTCCGAGATTCTCTCCAGGCTGCAGAATTCCAAGCCGAGGCCAGGCTGTTTCCATCCCGGGAGCAAGGCCTTTCTCTCTCTTGCAAGGCCTTTGCAACTCTCAGTCTCTGGGACTCCCACTGGATCACAGCTTCCTGCAGGCATCATCTGCTCCTCTGGCGTGGGCACCTCCCCACAGGCTGTGGGGGGTTCTCTGCATCCCCTGGACTCCATGGGCTGCAGGGGGACTACCTGCTCCCCCATGGTCTTCACCATGGCTGGCAGAGGGTTTTCAGCTCCGGCGCCTAGAGCACCTCCTCCCCCACTTTCTCCACTGACCTTGGTGCCTCCATGTTGTTCTCCCTCACATATTTTTACCTCCTCCTCCTCCTTCCCTGGCTAAAAAGAAGTGCGTGCTCACATTGTTTTGATTTCTTCTTAAATATGTTTTCACAGAGGCGTAACTAACATCTTTAATTGGCCCAGATTTGGCCAGGAGCATGTCCATCATTTTCAGAGCCATCAGAGACTGGCTCTGCTGGACATGGTGGAAAATTTCCAGAATCTTTACTCAGGACATGCAGGAGCCATCTTTGTACCCCACCCTGTTCACTGGCAAAAACTGGGCCAGGCAAAACTACCACAGAAGGAAAAAGATATGTTCAGAAGAAAAGCCCACAGATGTATCATGGCCCTACTAACTTCTCAAAATTAGCATTGTACTAATACATTATTTATTTGAACATGGTGCTGAATAAATGCAGATTCTGTTATGCAACATATCACATCACAGAGAATACAATGTACCATAGATTCATCACATCTGACATGGAATAACCTCCAGCAATAGGTCAAAATGTAAGCACTTTTGATTCTTACTGGCAGTCGGACCCAATTACCCCATGGAAAACATCCAGTTTTGAAACAATGGGTCTGATTTTGAAGGCTGTGAAACAATCACTGAGAATCTGTGTGGGGTACTTTGCCAGATCTATATTTACCCAAGCTTTGTCAAACTGCCTCCAAACAGATGTAAATAACTCTTGTCTGGAGTAATATAATTTTATTGCTGGAGTAAATGAACTGAGGAGGAGACAAAGAACACAGAGCAGAATAGAAAAGGTCAGTGTTACTCTCTCTACAGTGACAATAAAACATGGTAAGGTGGGGCAACCAAAACAGAGGTGGGAGGGGGGGGAATTGAAAGGAAGGATAGATACCACAGTACTGTCTTGCAGTAGTGTGTGATTCATAAAGCAGCAGTGCGTGAAGAGGAGAAAGGGTGATTCACCTGAGAGATTCACACTACTTAGTACTGCAGCATCTCTCATTTTGGGCATCTGAAAGCTTTGACATTTTCATGCCACAACCTCAGTGCTGCCCTTGGTACTGCACAGGCTTTCTCTGCAAGCAGAAAATCTGAAAAAAAGAGACCTCATGTCTGATCAGCTGCCATGGAAATGCAGCCAAAAAGTATTATCCACCAACTCTCAGTGTCTTTTTGAAAAAGGAATTGCATTTTTACCCTAATTTCTTTGGAAAAAGAGCTGAGGCCCAGATAGATCAACTTCCCTGAACTCAAAATACAAATTAATCAGTGGCTAAGCTTTCATTAAATCCCAGACACATTCTCAGCTGTGTATCCTTCCTACCCACAAGTGACCTGTAAAAAATCTATATTTCCTTAGAGTTCTCCAGAATTAGCCAAAGGGCAGCAGTGGCAGCAGCTGCTGTACAGCAGCAGCTGGTTAGATCTCTCCATTCCACTCTCCCATCACACCTTTCCTATGACTAGCTGCCTGTATAGGAACTTCATACATTTTAAAGTCACCTTTCAAAATACATGCCTGCAATTTCTAAAATTCTATTTCTGTGTTGGACTCTCACACTAAGTAACTCAAACATAATGTCCACTGACACTTGAGCATTTCACAGACACAGGGATATCAAACCCAGTAAGTAAAGAGAGCTACAGAAGTAACAGCCTCAACTTCCAAGCAGATTGGTCGAATTATAACAAACCATAAAACATTTCATTTTGGTGTCAGCAAGCTGCTAAGCCCAACATGTGCAGATTCTATTAATTTCCATGCCTGGCTCTTGGAAAGACTGAAAGGGGAAGAGGAAAAGATACAAGGATGCACGGGCAGAGCTGGCTGCGCTGCTGATTAAGAGGACACAAGAAAGCTTACTCTGCAGTACCGAGCGTTCAGATGCCATCTGTCTCTCCTCCTCAGAAGATCCAAGTTCTGCAGTGCTGGACAAAGAGATGGGAGGGCTCTGGGTAACCCAGCCAGCCCTGGCAATTCACTGCTGCTCCTGATCTAGAAATAAAAGGATTCGCTCATCTCTCATTTGCATGCATGTCTGAGGCACGGAAAGGAGGATTTTGCTTGGGATGATTTCCACAGAACTGATCGACTCCAGTGATAAGAGGGGAGCCTTGCTTTGCTGGATATTGAGAAGCAATAACTGATAGTACATTGCAACTGATCTGTGACATGCTCAGCATAGCTAAGTGTGTCATCATCCACCCTCAAAGATCAATCACCTCCTGGTGAAGGCTGTCCCAGGTTTACAGTGAATTAAGGACACTATAAAAGTAAATCAGGCAAGGCTGGAAACTCAGGAATGCTTTTTCCAATTAAGAACACAAGGAGCAATTAGTTAGGCAGTTGGAATTTGGCCAGTAAAATCAAACCCTGTTTTTAAAAGAAGCAGCACAGGATCCTTAAGAGCACAAATCTAATCTAAAAAAGGAGAGGAGATGGAATAACTGCTCTTTTTTTCTTGTCATAGTATAGTTCTTTCATTTTCCTGATTTTTGCTTATAAATTACTTAATTATATTCTCTATTCATAAACATTCTATGATACAGTAGCTTTGGAAGTCTAATCCTACAGTTGTCATTGCAAATGAACAGAAATGTGATTTGAAGGGCTATACATTGAGAATAATTCCTTGATCAGGAAATTAAGCTAATTTTAGTGAACTGAGTACAGGTCTCGTAATAAACACATATATTCTAATATAAAGTTGAAAAATCCAAATATGAATTTGGGGAAATGTTTCATTTTTATGTCTGAACCAGCCACTCTTTGCTACTTTCATGATTATAAAAGGCAGAGGGAAGAAAAGTGTCATTTTTGACAAAGATGTAAATTTGTGTCACATTGGACATTTTTTGTTTGCAAAGAAAATTTCTGTTGCATAGAGTGTAGGTGAATTTCTAAACAAAATGAGGAACAAAGCATAGTCATAATAAACAATGTTCCCTGAATCTTATAGGGCCACAGCTTGTTTAAAAAAACCCCAAACCTATGATAACAAAGCACTGGGAAGGTGGGTAAAGGTTTGTTGGTAATATGAAAGGTGTGAAAGCTGAACAAAGAAACCTGACAGGGTGAGATGATTTTAACTTTTAACTGTACATATAAATATATGTGGATGTGTGAATGTTACTGAGAATGAAAGGAAAATATTTCTTTGGATGGGTTTACAAAGAGAAGAGCTAGAAGAAGCAATTTTCATTTTTCTTTTGTAATCTAGATAGTGTAAAATTATTCTGTCTTCACAACCTCAAGGCAAAGAAGACAGTCTGCTTCTCTAGCTATAAAAAAACAATCTGTCAGATTTTTTTAAAGGAAGTCACAACTGATTTTTCATAAAATAAAAAGCAAGAGGATTAGAGCTTTGTGGTGACAATGAAATCTTCTCAAAACTCTTACAATGAAACTCAGAGCTCCAGTGAGGTCGTGCTTGAGGCATTGATCCTGCAATAAATGCAGTTTAGATTCTGTAGATTTGGGACTTGAGCTGTCAAACATGTAGACTTTCTTATTCATCCAGATTTAATTTTGTTTCATAAACTCCTATATTTGAATAGAGCTAAAGGTTATCAAAATGAAAACAGCCTGCAGCACATAGACCCCCAACCTACAGCATCAACACTATCCTCATAGAAAAGTGGTTGCAAGTCAGATGGAAAAATATTTTTCTGAAAATACAGTTCTAAACAAACTGTGTCATGTAGTATGTCCAATTTACTATTCTGCCATAGTACATGCTACTATGTCCAATTGGCATTCCTTTGTACACTATCTATTTGCTGTAACAGCTGATCTTTAACTCTGGGGTCATGCTCAATCGTTTTTCTTTTAAAGATTTGAATATTATCAGAGTCTCCCTAAATTTTTCAAAAGCCCCAATATTAAATTATTGGACTACTCTATAAGAAAATCACTGTTCTTCTCTGGGTCTAAGGCCCAGTCGGGTGCTTGTGAAAAGAATCTGATGAACTTCTAAACATTAAGCTCAGGCACCTGGGGTAGAGTCAAAGGGAATGAGACAAGTATCTAGCTTTTCTGCTCAAAACCATTTTGTAAAGGCTGGATCATAGTCTTATTTAGAGCTAACAAGCTCAATTTTTGCAATTAGGGTGCAAGGAAATCTCCCAGTACTGTTCACATTTGGTCATTTGTCAAAACAAACCAGAATCTGTTTCCAAATTAGTGACTACTTAAGATCAGGAATTACATGTCTGTGTTTGTTTCTTTAGTAGTTAGCATGCTGTGGAAGGTGTACAAACAATCAGTCCCAAACCTCCTGAATACAGGCAGTTCTCTGTGCCAAGTAATTCCAAGTCCAGGGTAGCATTTAATTTACCAGTGTACAGAAATTGCAGTTATGTTAGGTGCTGGCTAGCACAGCAAGGTAACACAGCTCTAGTGCAGATAAAAGAGATTCATAGCTCTCCCTGAGAGTTACAGAGAGATTTTTAAAGGAACAAGAGGAACAGCTCCCTATAACTACTTAAAGGTCAGTTACAAAGATGATGGAGTTAGTAGTTATGGACAATGCTGGAAGAGGCAACTGCCAGGTCAGTCTGGGTTAGGCATTAGGGAAAATACAGAGACATGGAGGAACCTCTGTCCTTGGAGGTGTTAAGGCTTTGGCCAGGCAAGGCCATGGTTGGCATTAATTCTGCTGTGAGGGGATTTCCAGAGGTGCCTTCAACTGATACTTCTGTAACACAATGAAGTCATATAAATTTTCTGTAGGCTCACTTACATAATCTTGTGCTTTTGGAAACCCTTAGTTTACAGGATTTTAACCTTCACGTTGTTTGTACGAGACTGGAGATGGGAGAAGTATTAACTGATAGGAAAGAATGAATACTCTTTGTGCTTACCTTGTCTGGTGTTTTCCAAGCCCAAGGGAAAATTTAAGTAGGTATTTTGTTGCTGACTGAAAAGATGTGACATTCATGTAATCCCCAAAGAGGCAACATTGAGCACCTTAAGCTGAATTGTGTTTGGATTTTGTACCTGCATACAAAAACCTCCAAAATCAAGACAACTAAAATCTAGGGGGCAGAACCTGACTACCTAAAACAGACCGCCATTTCACGCTTAAAACAAAAAATGTGTTGTCCAGATAGATGCATTACACAGATACTTCTCATTACACTCACTTTCAACACTGCATCTATCCCTGTGCAAGTGGGGTAGGTACTGGAGAAATAGATTTGTTTTATTGTTTGTAAATGGCATTCGCCTTTTGCTTATTTAAATGGAAGTTTCAAAATCAGCTTTGCTAGCACCTGTATTATATTTAGAGATACATACACTTCTATCAAGGAGAAGTTTCCACCCCCTCAGCAGGAAGAGTAAGACAATTCTCAAAGCCCAAGCGCGCAACCTGTCTTCAGCTGGAAGTCATGCCTTTGAAAACAAGCATCCATTTTCAGTTACTTGCAGAAGCTTTGGTTTGGGGAAAGGAGGAAGACTGGAGGCTGACTTATTTTTCTTGCAGTCAAGCGGAAGAAGTCTCACTGCATGTTACCATAATAGAAACACAGGGAAGGAATGAGCCATGTAGAAATCTGTGGAGTTGCCTGGGGGACAGAGCTGAGTTTACAGCAGGCTGCTCACCTCTGAGCACAACAGACTGTAGCAACACCAAAAAGCAAATATCTGTGCCAGACGAAGCAGAATACCACACCTATTTACAAAGAAAAACATGTCAAGAGCAATTTTCTTTAGAAAATGCCTTATTACTCATGGTGGTTTAAAGACCTCCTAGAAAACTTTAGGAGACAAAAAAGCAAGAGAATATGTTACAACGGAACTAGGAATTCATCTATCACACTAACTAACATTCCACTGGAACTAAAAAGGTACTCACTCATCTCATAAAATGAAAGTACCATTACTTCTGTTTTCTTGTCTAGGAAAGGAGATGCTATTTACAGAATCACAGAATATGTTGGGTTGGAAGGAACCCACAAGGATCTTTGATTTCAGCTCTTAACCCTGCACAGTGCCATCCTTAAGAATCACACCATATGATTCACTCTGGGAAGAACCTTTATCTAATATCCAATCTCAGCTTTCCCTGACCCAACTTCTGGCCATTCCCTCGTGCTCTGTCACTGGTCATCACAGAGAAGAGATCAGTCTACCTCTCCTCTTCCCCTCATGAGGAAGTTGTAACTGCGATGAGGTCTCCCTTCAGCCTCTTCCAGGCTGAACAGACCAAGTGACCTCAGCTGCTCCTCAGATGGCTTCTTCTCAAGGCCCTTCACCCTCCTCATAGCTCTCCTTTGGACTCTCTCTAACAGCTTGATGTCCTTCTTATATTGTTGTGACTGAAACTGCACACAATATTCAAGAAAAATAGTAAAAGATGGAGAAAGCTGCTTGGTGAGGTGTCCTGCCACATGCTTCGGATCAGATTCATCATTTATAATTTATAATTTCATGAGGCCGTTCAGTTCGTAATTTCCTTTCTTCCCTTTTCTATCACCAAAATGTGATAACAAAGACAGAAATAATGAATCAGAGAGAACCTTTTGCCTCTAGAAATACCCTTCCCCTGAAACTAGAAATCGTATTATTAATTTATACAGTAAAGTAGAATGAATTAATTAGGAAGGCAAATCAAAGACATATACTTTAGCTTCAATTTTTATGCATACACATTTCTATATATATTATGTATTTCATAAACTATGTGCCCATGATGGTGCCTGCCAGATGTGGGGACGTCAGCGAGTTGTCCCAGCCCTGCAGCTTTGTGGTGCTCCTCAGAAGTGCTGCCTACCCTTGTTCTCTCAAAAGGAGAGAAGATTACTTTCTTCCTGCAGATGAACCAGAAGCAGCTCAAGCTTCCTTCAGTGTGTCTGCCATGTTCATCCAAATAACCTGAGGCATACCAGCAGACAGACTAAGCTGCATTTTCATGGCATTTTTCAGCCAGTCTAGATGCAGACGGCAGCTGAAATGTGTGATCTCACACTCCCCTGGCACTGTAGGAGATGTTGCTGCTCCCAGCTTTGTACTGGCATTGCATTAATGTGTGAGGGAGAGCAAAAAGTGATGTGGCTGGAAACTGCTGAGTTTTTGCTGGAGTTTCAGACAGAGCAGCCCCCTGGACTCATCAGCATGAGAATATATGAATGTGAGCAGTAACGAAAGGAAGCTTGGGGAAAGCACTGCATGGAGCACAGGGGTGGGGAGCAACCATCTCTTTCTGCACCAACTATTACTTAAATGATCACCAAACAACCACGCAATCTCTATCACACTTACTCTTTTGTGATACCTCCTCTGTGGGCTTCGGAGTACCAACGCATGGGTGTCCTTCCCGGCTGGGCACCTCCCAGGGACAGGTGGCAAAAACCAACGAAGTCATTTACCTTCCTCCAGGGTCTTAATCTGTGGCATGCAAGGCTCCTGCCTCAACCTCAAACTATAAGTGCTTCTATTGTCTTCAAATATTCAGTCTGGGCCAGCCAGAGACAGCACTTTTAAACACAGCTGCTAGCAGGTAGGTTAGACATCTAGCGGAAGAAAACGTGCTTGTTTTATTTTAGGAGATACTTCCCAGCTTTCCAGAAGGACTATAGTTCTTACAGACCACATATGTAAGACACTGGATTGTGCTGTAAAAGAGCTGGGAATGTGACTCCCTACAAAATGTTACATCTGACTGAAACACTGTGGGACAGCAATATATTGCAACAGCCAAAGGGGCAAAGGAGAGAGGGAAGTCTAATTTTATAATTCTACAATTTTGTTTCTGCAGGTCCTGAAATACTGTGTGGTGGCAAAATTTCAATACTGATGTCCCATACTGATGAAATGGGGGTAAATCTATATCAATCAGCCAATGACTTCATAAGGGACGAAAATCTAAAACTGCATTAGAAAAAATGTTTTCTGTATTAATGACAACTTCCAGTTTGCATACAACAGAATTGCAGAATATGCAATTCAATAGGGTATACTTGACAATACAGAAAAAGGCATCATATTCTACCTGTTACCTCTAGGACAAACACTGCCCATAGATTTGTGTGGCATATGTATGTATGGTTTAGGAGAGAATTTGTACACACACGTATCTTAATAGAAAAATAATCAATTATGTAAGATCAGTACTCCATTTTAATATGCGCTTTAAGTGGTTCTGTTATGACTTTCACTTTTTGGGAGAGTTAAATAACACTTCTTTTTGCTCTTTGTAAAGGCCATGTAACACTGTGGGTGAAAAGAAGAATGGATTTGAAGTCCACCTTAAAATGTGTGAGCTTTATCATTTTATCACCATTATTCCTACTAGAAGGTTATTGAAGAACTTAATTGCTCTTGGTGTAAGGCTTAGTCTTCTAATTTTCATCCTAAATAAATCTAGTTTCTAAATGAGACCCAAAAATAAACCTCCAAAGTTGGTTGTTCAGCTGAATTCTCCTTTGTTTCAAATTAAACTAATTTCATTTTGCCATTTACCTTAGCAGAATGACAAATAATTATACAGCAACGGTTTTATTGATCCATTCTCTATAGCCTTTATAGCCCTTTTGGTATTAGAAGACACACATCTTGCTTGAATTTTCTTGAATAGGACCAAAACCAGGCAGTTGCTTGAACCTCTATCCGTAGGTACTATTTTCCATACCTCTTGTTTCTGCTGTTCTCTCTCTCTCAGCCTCCTCAGAACATGGTGACCTAAGCTGGCACACACCTAAGCCAGCACACACCTCCAGCTTCCAGAAGCCTCTACAGGAGTGGAGCATGATAATTATCTCCATGTGTTTAACATGACACTTACATTCTATTTCCTGGGTTTGGCATCACATTGCTGGCTCATCTTTCACCTGCAACTTTCTGTAAGAGCATCTTGTTTTCTGCCATACTGCTTTTCTGCCAGGTATTTCCCAATTAGTATTTCTACATTTCATTTCCCTTCCTTACTGTAGCTCTTTGTGCTCACCTTTCTCTCTGTATTTATGCTGGAGGTGACATCCACATGCATATCATCAGTCATCCTGACTCCTTTATTACAGAAGAAACACGTGGTAGCTCTTCTAGGAAATACTGCTTGCAGGTATGTGGATGATTACTTAAATCTGCTCGGGGGAAAATGAGAGAGGCACATGGTGGAAAAATGTTGATCAACAATTATGCAATGAAACGGTTGTGTGGGCCCAGCAGGCCCTCAAAGGTCTGTTGTGCTTGTAGATCACTGTCTAGAAGGGAGTGTACAGGTCTCCTGGACAACATCACAGGAAGAAGGCAAACTGCACAGTGGATTTATGACAAGAACAAATGAATGCATTTGTGCAGCACCCCATGAAACCGATGGATTGCGGCAGAACAGCAGGGCTGTAGGAGTCATTTGCTAGTGAAAAATGTGCAGAGCTGGTTTAAACCTTTCAAAGTACAAAAGGGAACAAGAATTCAAGCTCAGACATGACAGTTGCCATATGTCAGGGGTTTTTTTTGTGTATTCTTCCTTAAAAAATACTGGGCATGGGGGGGGGGTGGTTGGGATGGGGAGAACATCTCATTTAGGCACAGATTGCCCATATTTGCATTTACAGAGGTGTGTGAAGAACCTTTCCCTGTCCTTTGAACTCAGGTCATCCACAGAGCAATTCTGATACTTCAGAAACCATTTGTTTTCTCTGTGGGTTCTACTGCTCACCCCAGGAGGCTGCTAAGCTCAAATCATCATCATCATAGTTCTCCTTCCATCTTCACCACCCTGCCAACCATGGCAAGTGGAATACACTGCAGACAGTCCAGTTCACACATTGCCAAGTGCACTTTGTGAAAATTTTGAAAGCTCACCCCTGCCTGGTATCAGAGCTCCTTCTCAGAAGGTGACACTGCATGAAAGATTGTGCTAATTGTGACAACCCTGCCTTTGTCAGCAATTCTTTTGAAGGTGACAGCATGGAGGAATGGCAGGGTATTTTCCGAAGGAAACCTGAGGTACCCCTTTCTGTAGCCAAAACAGTTCTGCATCTGCTTAGCTTGATGCACATCATCACCCTACCTGACATTTTTCGCCCACTGTTTGTCTGCATATTATCTCAGTTTACTTGTAGAAATGATCTGAAAATTTAATTTAGAGGAAATACCTAGGGTAGTAAAATGGGAACCATTAGAGTAACAGCTCTTGTACATTACTACTATGGGTTTGAGAAATGAAGAGTAAATTATTTGGTTGGATAATGTAAAAATTAAATGGAAAACGATAATGAAAATTTTGTGTCTCATCTATAGACACTTTGTTAGTGCATCTATCAACAATTAGGCAGCACAAATGACAGAACAAGTGAAGTTGTCTCTGTTTATGCATAACTATTATGTTGTGGAGTTCGTACACTTGGAACACTGGAACATATACTGGATATGACATGAGTATGTGCACACACAGACATACACACAGATGCACATCCCTCAGTATGTACACATATATAATATATAAAGATGCAGACAATGTTGCACTTGCAATTTCTTTTGCATTTCTAAAGTGTGCATAAAACCAGGAGCTAAAAATGTCATACCAACCAAATATGTTTTCCACTTAAAAATTCCTATGAAGTTGCTTTAATCAGAACTATTTCGAGCGAACTTCACGTTCTTCTGATTCTTGAAGTTAGTATTCAGCTTGAAATACAAAGCACTAGGAATGAAATACAAAGCATGGATCTCACTGAAAGCCTGCATGAACTCTGGACTGGTAAGATCACATTCCCTGAATATTCATGTCCTTGGTGGCTATGTGTGCCTCAGTATTGAATAGCATTCACAAGTACTTGGTTTGCTTCTCTCTTTACAGCCCGTGACAGGTTGAAGATGCTTGGTCATTGAAATATCCCTTTAACTCCTTGCTTCTTGTCAGAGGACCACTGATTAACACCTGAGAGGAAACATTTATCCTCAAAACTTTGCTTTTCATGATACCGACTCTCAACCCATTCCTCAAGACTTGGCAAAAAACATATCCCAGGCCAGAGACTCTCAGATGTACTTAGGATTTATGTACAATGACAAAATCCATATTCTCACGGTGATTACTGCTGCTAAGAGCAAGTGCTGGAGAAGCTGAGAGAGTTTGGCTTGTTGATTGTCAGTATGAAATTAATTTAAAGCTAGAAGTTCCAAATTTAGCAGATTATGAAATTGAGCACCTCCAGACTGCCACTGTCTCTGAAGAAAACAGTAAATGAAATACTTGCTGACAGCCGTTAGACTGCCGTGGTCACAGTCCAGCAGTGCAGTTGTTTAAAGGTTTTAATGGCAGTAAACTGCCCTGGTGACAATCCAAGGTGGCCTTCAGGATGCCTTGGGAAATGCATAGCCAGAATTCTTCCCTCCTACATCTCTAAGAGTGAGTGTGGAAGATAATCAATATTACTTGCTCCTGTCAAAGTCACCCCAGCATCTGTCCTAAAGCAGATAATCTTCAAAGGGGAAAATTCATGTTGGATATACTGGAATGTAAACAGCCATTAAAGTATTGGAAACAAAGTTACTGGGGACAAGCAAAACCCAATAAAATCTTTTTGCAAACTACAGAGTTACGAAGGTACATTACTGTGTGTCATTATGGATCTCCGAGACTTAAGAAACTGAAGGAAAAACACAAAATCTTCTACCCTGAATGTTGTCTTTAAGAATTAACTTTCTTCATTTTGTCTGGGTGATCTTACTCTGTATCTCCAAGAAATGCTGCTACATATCTTTGCATACTCTCCATCCATTTGTTCAGCACTGAGCAGTTTACTTCCCCAGGTTTTGCCATATTCCTTAATGATCACATTTCTTCGTGACTGTTTGCTCATCCTACAAGTAACAGGTTATATGAAGGGGTTTTGTTTTCTGTGTGGCTCCAAATCAACAGATGCTGAGCTCAAACTGAATCTGCTGAATTACTCTTTGGATTGCCTTGTCAAGCATTATTTAACTGAGGCTGGATAAAATCATTTTGGCTAGGACTCACTTTTAACATGTGTCATATTCCACAATGAACATATTCCACAATTCCACATATTGACGCTTTTGTAGAGGGCCAATATGCAGGAACTATTGAATCAATTGCAGTAGCTAATGAGTCAGATGACTTTCTTTGACTTAGGTCCTAGATCCTGTTTTATGTTTTCCATAAAATCAGTGCTCTTCAGTGCCCTTTCCATACAACAAGAGGGACAAAGCCAGCATCACTCTTACAGCTTAAGATAGGGCATGATACTTTTGGCCAACAGACTTCCTACAGAGGTAGTAAATACAGAATCTGACAGCCTCTGATCCAGCCCTCAGACAAGCACCTAAACTCACTCTCATGATGTCCATAACCTGAATCACTGCCCCTGGGATTATGATGGATCTCTGCCTTACTACTGTGGATAAGGACTGCTCTCTGCAAAACAGAAAATCATAAGCAGAGTAATCAACTGGAATTACATTAATTACTTGTAGACAAAATAACTTGGTAACTATATTGATAAGCCAGTCTTTCAGACTGTGGCCTTATCTCATTCTGACTACAGCCTGGCTATCTTTTCCCAGAGTCCAAAACAAATTACATGAACATTACCTTATATAATCTGCTGCCTGGCGCGTGTCTTTCACCAAGTTTCAAAGTTCAGGGGCATCTTCTGTCTCATCTAGAAGAGAGTCAATATGAAAAGCTGGCAAAGCCAACATCTGACATCTGAAAGAACTGTACTTTGAACTCTGTTGTTCATCACACTGCCAGCTCAGAAGAGCAGCCATGCAAGACAGGCTCATGCACCAAGGATTCCTCATTTGCACCCACATGAGGATGACAACAGCTTGTGCAGACACAAACCGGCATGGGAGCATGAAAGGGAATTATTTACCTTAAACCTGCTGTGGTTCTTCTAGGTGTCATCTAGAAGAGACATGTCATCCATGTAGTGCTCATGGTTAACCCTCTGTGCCCACTTTCTTGCCCCTTCCAACAGCTTCAGATCTGAATGACGAAAGAATAAGGACCAGATGGATCCCACTGTTTTCACCTTTGCTTAAAAACATGAAGAGGTGTAGAGCTAACAGGCAGCAGTACCAGGTTAAAGGCTCCTCTGTCACACACAGGACATGCTTGTACATCTGTAGGGTCTTCCTGGACTCTCCTGCCTGCTAGGTCACTGCTGTCTTTTTCTAGGGGAAATGTAAAATTCCACAGCTGAGTACAGGAGTCACTCTGCAAAAGCAAAATGAATTGGGAAAGGAAGAAAACATTGTTTAAAGGACAAAGGATGGGGACACGGGATTTTTGCGGTTTGATGGATGACTTGTTTTATTTGGCTCTGCATACTGCTGATATTCTCTGCATCTAAAATTTATACAGAAAATTCTTTGCCAGTAACTCTTTTTGACACTATCAACATCAGTAATAAAGTTTATAAAATCCTAATCTTTCAATCAGTCTTTCTCAGTCCCCATTATTTCGGCTACCAAGAGGGCAAAGAGCAAGCTTATGAGTACACCTCTTGCAATTTTCTTACTTTTTGGAGCTTGTGAACTTTACCCTTGTTTTTTTCTCTGAGTTGACGTGAGGATGAATCACATGATCCCTGTTTCTGTTTTCTTTTTCCAGCTGTTCCAGGTTTGCTGGAAATGACTCACATGAAAGACCATAAAGATGTACTTGTGGCTTGCTAAGTGGAAATTTGCAAATAATTTCTGTTCCAATTTGTTCTTTTTAAAGGGAATTAGTTAATCCTCCTGCCTCACAAATACATTGGGAAAGGGACAGACCAGTTTTTCTGTGTGAGTAGATCACCAAACTATGTCAAATCTTACCAAAGTTGTTAGATATCCATATAATCCTTGCCATCATTTGTACCACAAAGAATGCAGAGAAGAGAATCAGTGATTTTTTGAGGCTGCATGGGAGAAACTGGGACTCGATTGATGTGTAAATTCTCAACACTAGTCCTGCAGTAATTGAAACAGTTAGGAAGTACCACACTCTTTTAGCTGTCTCTGAATGTGCTGGACTCAAGTTTTCAGCTGGCATTAATTTTTTCTTTATATTGGGTGCCATGGTCAGTTAGACAGCAAACAATATCTTTTTCTTGGTTAAACAAGCTTGCCAGCATGAGAAAAGGCCTCATTTTTTAAAACTAAGATTTGTCCATTTGTCTCTGAAATGTGGTTTTCAGTTCTGGAGGACAGAACAATAATTTGAAAATCCTTTTATATTTTGTCATCTTGGGAGCTGCTGGCATAGCTTATATTTATGGACATCTCACAGTGAATAAACTACACATAACATTTAAACAAAAAAAATCAGTGTTCTGGCCAGTATTAGAGCCACAGTGAAAAAGAGACAAACTAGTGCAAAAGCAAACAGGCAAGGATGAAAATGCTTCTGATATGGTCTGGATGATGAGATAGGAATAAAAGTGTCTTTTTTTAAACATGATAAACATTTTGAGTTTTGTCTTGGTTTTGTTTATTTGTTTTGCTTGTTTGTTTGTTTTGTGGGGTTTTTTGTTTGGTTGGTTGGCTGGTTTTTATTTTGTTTTTTGGCTTTTTTGTGGTTTTTGCATTTTTGGGGGGGTTTGGGGGAGGTCAGGGTGGTCAAGGGAGGTGGGTTTTTTTGTTTAGGTTTTTCTTGTGGGGTTTTTTCTGGTTGGGTTTTTTTGTTTTGGTTTTTTGGGCTTTTGGGGGGATTTTTTTTGTTTGTTTTTTTGTTTTTTTGGTCAGTACAGGTCTGGTCTTTGATGGATGGAAAGTGACTTGCTAGCCATGCTTCCCCCTTCCTGCTCCCTCCTTTCTCCCCAGCTCTGGAATTTATGACAGCTGACTTTCAAAATTTGCTCTGCTTTACAGTTATATATAGATCACTTCCTGGAAGTCTTTACTAGTAGGGGGCACAAGAAACAAGCTTTTGAAAAATATTCACTTCATATTTGTTCTTAAACATACTATACATGAGAACAATGTTCTTTGGCTAAGAACTTCTGTTTCAGTTGCAAATTAAATACTTTGAGCATTGATTTAAGACCATCCAGCCTCTTGCTTCTCCCCTCTTCCGTTCATACCCCGCCTGTGGGAAATAATTTCCTTGTGTTCACAGTGGTACTATCTTAGGCTAAATGACATATTATTTTACTTATAGGAACATACCTCATCTGGAACATGTCCAGACAGAACTGAGTGATTCAATAGACTGCTTTCTTCTTGCTTAGCATAAAGCAACAAGGTCTCAACATCACCAGCCAAGCCCTAGTAAAAGGATCATTATAAAATTTCCCAGGGGTTATCACTGGCAGTCATCCCTACAGTATCTTGATGAATCATCAGCATGTTCTGGCCTAATTTAAGATTTTATGGGTCTGATGTTTTGTGACTACTTAACATTACACAGTCCCATTGATTGCAATGTAATGCTGTAGCACTTCCACCATGCCAGTTTCCTCAAACGAGGCGCTCAGAAAAATCAGGAGTACAAATATGCAACTGTCTGTGAAAAGGTTGACTTAGATTACTTACATCACAGGTTTATAAGCAAGACTGAGTTACTTGGTATCATATTTATCTTTTAAAGAGAATTGAAAAGATTAATAAAATTGAGGTCAGTCAAAGTCTGCATCCATCCGTCCATCCATCCATCCATCCATCCACCCACCCACCTTTCTGCCTTAACAACATATGAACCTGCTGGGCAGTTTCAACCTAGTTTCACAGAAGGTCAGTGATGTCAAAGACAATTAGCACTCTTCAGATTTGACACACTTAGGTAGAGCTGGGGTCCTAGAATGGGCTCAGACACAACATGCAGTCAGTCATTTGTTTAGTCAGTTAGAGAAGTTACAGAAGTAAGGGAAGGAGCTTAAGGAATGAATGGCTGGAAACCATGGGAAAACAGTTTATTGGTTCTGTGGTTCACAAAAATACTTTTCTATGGACTTCCATACCTTCCAAATTTTTCAGGTTGGGCCCCCCTCTTCTTATTGTTTTTTTTTAGTGTAGAACCCTAATTAAGTCCCAGAGAAAGCTTAGGGAAAAAAAGAATAGGCAATTAAAACTTTAAAGACTATATGACTGTATATATGTACAAGAACCTACATACATCAGCAAGAAAGGTGTGGATATATACCTGTACAAATTATACCTGTACAAGACTGCCTTAATTCAGCCATTTCCTCCCTTATATGTGTTTGATGCTTGAACCTCAGAAACCCTGCTTTTAACAAGGTGTTTTGCAAATCCAAGCTTTACATATACACAGATGGGAATTGCAGGACTATGAAAGTGTGCAAAGCATTTCTGACTGCAGCATCGTTCCTGCAACTGAGAGTTTGAAATACAGAGTTCTTGACATTGTCTTATTAGCGAATTGCTAAATCTGGCGTATTTTAAATTCACAGTTCAACCATGTTATTTGAAAGCAGGAAACAATTACTGAATCCACTTTTAGAAAAGCCTAAATGATAGCAAGATGTGCATAGTACAACAGCTTTTTCATGTTGATGCAACTGGGTCCTGAGTTTGAGAACTTTTTCATTTTATGGATTTCAAATAACATTATTAATGCTTTATACCTTGAAAGACCTTAACAGACAGGGGTTCATTCATTTTAACAGACTGGCTTATGGATAGCAAATAGGCAAAAAAGTTTTATTTGTGCAATTTTTTTTCCAGTATTCCTTGTTCTTACAGGAAAAATACGATAGTTTTAAACATATAATTTCTTAATTCAGGAATTGAGTGACAATTGACTGAAGAGAAAAAATCACATAATATATTTGTAGTTAATTAGTGTTAAAATATATGAGCCCAGTGACAATGACAGGTCTGTAAGTAGGAGGGAAACCTCTAAGCTTCACATGCAAAATACACTTGTATGAAAGCAACTGTTAACTGCACAAACATTTGTATTTGTCTTTCTCTTCATATATGTGTATGCACACCTTGTCATCTACAGCCATTAATTAGGAAAAAGTCATCCTGAGAAAAGAAGATTTCTGAAGTCCTAGATCAATGTTCAAGATGAACACAGTCCCAGGCTCTCGCAGGCTGCGATGCTCTAGGCTCCTGGGGGCCTGGTCACCGTGATGGATTTGAGATATGCTAATGCAGGTCTGGGAGCTCAAGGCAGAAATTTGCATCTGTGCATGACTAGGGCAGGAATTTGAAAAATACCAGGAGGATGATACAGGGAAAAGAAGAAATAAAATGCTGGTGCAGGAAGCATCCAAGTGGATCAGGTAAAACACCTAGGATATATTGGAGGTGCTTTATTGACTAACTGAGCCAATCTGATGACAGAATGAAGAACAACAAAATCATTCAGTGGCAACAAAATCAGGTGTGTCTCAGAGGTCTGGTCTCTCCCGTGATGCTTGAACCCTGGGATTTAGCTAGGAAAGGTTGGTTTGAAAAGCATGGTAAGCATGACAAAGGAAAGGAGAATTTGTGAATGGAAGTGCCATATCAAGGCATTCACTTTAGCATTTGATGGTTTTAACCCTCTGTAAAATTCCAGATGGGGATTTGAAAGCAAGAGAGCCAGCAGCCAAGTTGGTACTTCATCATTTCTAATGAGGTGGGGTCACGGAACTGGACAGAAACTGACTGCTTCTCCATGGAATTTAACAGCCAAGCAAAATCCACAGGAGTTCCTTATAGTTCATAAATACAGCTAGGCTACAAACCCATGATTTAAAGGGCTTTGAAATCCTTGATTATCCAGGCATCTCTTGCAATAAATTGCCACACAATTTAATTATCTTCCGCAGTATCAATTTAGTGTGATCCCTCGGGACATGCCATTGAACTCTGTCTTCACACTGAGCAAATGGATCTGCTACACCCTCTTTAGCCCTTTGGACACAGAGAAGAGGCACAATCAGCAGTCACATGCCCCATTGAAGTACCAGACACCAGCAACTTGTCCTTGATGCTGGTTTTTTTTTGCATCTGTGCCAACTTTGAGCCATGTGTCCCACTGAAGAGCAGAAACCAAGACACAGAGAGCAGAAGGAAATTCCCAGCAGGACACTTACACTGCCTGCTCTTTGCCTTCTTCCTTGATGCACCTTCCTGCCCCTGCCTGGAAAACAGTTTCCAAAGGGAGAACACTTCCACCGCATTGCCTTGTATAAGCCACTGGTAGTGATGGAAAGAAGCTAGGAAAACATGTAAAGATACTTTCACTTAAGCAAGGCTTCATCCCACACATCTCACAGGGACCAGGCTCCTTTCGTTTGATCCCACAGCGTAGTTACATTGCCTGTATGCAACAGCCTCCTTCAATTTTGTGATGACAGGAGCTCACAAAACCATGTGTAAGCTCATAAGAAGAGCATATGGTAGCACTGAAGATTAAAGCAATGCTGAACAAAAAAATCCAAACCCCACACTGCCCCTTAGCCTGCAACAGATCAAGGGAAACCCATAAGTTGAACACACTCAATGGCTGAACGCCTGGGATTATGAATCCAAAACAGTGAACAAGAAACCCCAAAGTTTTCTGTTGTGGAGATTTTTCTGAAGAAACCCTACCTCTGACGAGGCCAAACTTCACAACAGCTAGGCTCCAGACCTGGTGCTGTGGTTCAGACTTATCTCTGCTTACTGCAGGGTGTTGTTCTGAGAGCAAAATTCTGCTTTTCTGTGGTTCTCACCACACTCAAGGTTATCCTTTAATCTTGCAGCGCAGGTTAATTCTGCCTGGCTGGAGGGCAGTGCCCCAGCAGCACAGCAGGTGCCCTGCATGTATGCTTGCTTCAGATATAAAAGTTGCACAGACTCCTGCTGGATTTTTAAGAAAACCTGATCCTCCTTATTAGGGAAGCAAAGCCAACACTCAGTTGCTGGAAAAATCATTATTAACAACCAAGGCCAGCAGGAGCTCAACAAAAGAGTTTTAACCTTTCCAAAATTCAAATGCCGGATTCCTGGAAACAACTGAACAGCACTCAAGGAAGTGATGCTGAGCAAGCTACCCAGCAGCTCTGGGACTGGAGCAAGCAGATGGATACAAGGAGATGGGTGCATTAGATCTGCGAAGTCAGCACTGTCCTGCCCTCTTGCTTGATTGAATTCCTATAAGGGAACTTTTTCTCCTTGTACCATTCAAAAGACAGTGTTTTTTCCCACTAAATTATTGTTCTTAGTATTATTAATACTATCTTTAAAGACCCTCTCACCCAAGCTCTGTCTCATATCTTATGTAGCTTTCAGAAAATTATTTAAGTTTGCTATGTTCCGTCAGTATCAAGCACAGCTTGCTCAAGTGCACAAAGAGTATGGCAAGGAGAAAAGTCATTTATGTGAGGGAAGCAGTCAATTACTCCATTGATGTGTGCTGCTTTATAGGCTTTTCACTGCCAATCAGTGTCACGGCTCTTCAACTCTTTTTACAAACCAGTGCACATTATTCCATGCAGTTCAACTGATTTTAGCCTGGCAGCAGTCTGTAAATAAAGCTGTCCCTTGTCAAACAGTTAACTCCTTTCCCTTTGCACATCACCTCTGAATATTGCTGGAGAAACAAGCCACCATCAGCAGTTACTGGCCCGGACAGGCACCAGAAGGCAATCTGACCATCTCCATTTCATGTCAAAATGCAGCTGGAGAAGAAGCTGGGAGCCATCTCAAAGCAGAGCAAGGTTCACAGTATCCTCCTCTGGAGCCTTGGGGCAGGAGGCAAACTCTGATTACTTGGTGCAAAGTTGAGTTTGAAATGTCAGGGCTGCAGAGGGAAGTGGGTGGTGTGGCTTTAGTTCGATGGGTGGTTCTGTTTTGGTTTTGGGTTTTTTTATTGTTTAAAGTAGCTAACCAAGGAGAAATCTGATGTGGAAATGGCAGCAGTCTCATCACAGTGGCACTGATTTTATCTGCACTGCCCTCTGTTGCAGTTATTTCTTGCTAATGGTTTCAGCAAATGTTCCTGTTCAGATAACAAAGACATAACCATAGAAGTTGTTGAAGATCCTTCCCACTTGCAGATTGAACTCTTGAAGATCTGAAACAGCTCCTGTTGTACCAGAGACCTCTGTTTATGCATCCTGACACAGGCGCTGGCAAAGGCTGTGCTGGAAACAGGGGATTGTTGTGCCCCTCAGAAACAGAAAAATAAAAATGAAAGCAGCATTCAACCTGGATCTCTTCAAGAGGATCTTGCTTCAGTGAAATGGTGCTGGAAACTCCTAAAAGCTTTGCAATGTCCTACCCAGCTGGGAAATGCACTCACTGCTCAAGAGACAACTTAGTTCATTCATGCTGTACTGCAACATTCATCTTTTTCCAGCTCAGTGACTCTGATATGCAGACATGGGTAAAGACAGAGTTGAGAAGAAAGACATTTCAGCTTTTTCCTCCAGGCTTTTAGCTCTAAGACAACATTATTCAGTGATTAGGTTACTGCTCTCCAGACCCAGCTGTTATTTTTGAATTTGCCCTTTTCCACGTTTCTGATATCAAACAGTTGCTAAAATTCAACATGCCTCAGTTTCCTCATCTATAAAATGGGGGTGAAACCCACTTTTGAATCTAAGGGCAAAATAGTTTTTAAATGCTGGGGTGTTTACCTATCAATGGCTCAGTGGAAATACAAGCTATGCCCATTTTACAGGCTATTATCTTGTATTTGAACCTATCCTCTCTTCAAATTCAAAACAGAATGTTGTAATTGGGTAAACAGATGTTCTTGCATCCACTAGGAAACCTGTTATCAACATTTCTAATTAGCTGCTTGGATCCAAACCATAAAAAGCTTTATCCTGCAGGTCCGCACATGGAGTTACCCAACGATTCAACAGATTTACTTTTTCCCCAAAATAACTCCACATAGAAGCATGCCCTTAAGGTCCACATCTTTCATTGAAATCAATCAACAGTACAGGATCAGGGCCCAGTAAACTGGTTTAGAGGTTCTTCATAGATTGATTTGCTCAGCCAAACCGCTATTTAATTTAGTATAGAGAAATGTCCTGTCCCATCTCAATTCACACAGCTTCAGACGGATGTCACAAGAAAATACTGTCCTCCTTGGAAGAAAAATAAAAAAGATAATTCATTTTATTTCTTTTTAGTTAGAAACCAGTTTCTGCCTCTGACTCATTTTCCAGCTCTACAGAGAGTCAACTGAAGCACAGGCTCATCTCTGCACTGTGAGCAGAGATATCCCTGGAAAGGGTGAGGAGCAGTTCCTATAACCCAAATACAATCCTGACCTGAAGGGATGAAGTCAGAGGATGTATATTTGCTTAACTCCATCAGTCGATTAACATAAACCAGTATTTTATGATTCATGATTGCTGATTTGAGAAAAAAATAAAATTGCATCAAGCATGGAAAAAATTAATCAAAGTTTTGGGAGAACATAGGAATGCTGAAATGACAGTGGTGCTGCTAAAAGACAAATAATGCTACTTAAATGTGCCTTGCAAAGGCAGATGAGCAAACAAACTCCCCTTCATTACATAAGGTAGCAACACCTTTTTCCTGAAGGGTTTTTCTCTTCAATTTTTGATGGTAAACAGTTCAAATTATTAAGAGAGCTGTCTTTACTTCTCCTTATGATGAGCAAAATGTTGTCTTTTTGCTCAGAGCAAGACAAAACCACTCCAGCTGGGGATTTCTACATATATTTAGACCAATTTTATTCCAAAATTAGAGAAAAGGGATGAAAATTGCAAGCACCAAAAGAAACTGAATGTTTCCATAGTTTGCAGCCTATTTAAGACATGCCTGCTGAGCTTTTGAACTACAGAACCAAGTTAAATGCCACTGCATCTGCTATTTGACCAGCGGTTTAGGGAGAGGTAGGAGAGAGAAGGATTTTATGAAGTGTAGCAGATATGGAAGAAATGACAATCCTACGATGAAATAATATCATATAAATTGTTATAGAATAATTTTAAAGATCAGCAGAGGCATCATCTGACCTGGTGAGCAAGGGGAAGTTTTGTGTTCAATTAGAAGCTAAAATTCAATATATGCTCAGAGAAATCATGAGAAAGTCTTTTAGAAAGAGAAAGGTAACACCCTGATGAAAAAAGAAAGACAATATTTCAAAAACTGTTAGGTGCATTGCTCAGGTGCATCATTTACCTGTGAGCTGTGTCACAACATTGCTGAATAGTGTTGTTTCATAATGTTTCTTAATTCTGGAAAACTTAAGCAGAAATTAATATGCTTTACAGGTGAATATTTGCAATTTAAAAATCCAACAGATAACCTTTTCTAATCCAGTCTGCCTCTTTATGCCTATGATCTTTTTGCTGCTTTATCAGAACCAAAATAAATTAGAGAGCCTGCCAAGGCTTAACTTGCTCAGCAGGCTGCAGGCATTAGCATCAGCCTTGCAGGAAAATGCTTGTGCTGGCCTTATCTCGGGAAGGTCAGCTCCCACAGGGACTGGGTGGTAGCAGCTCCAGCACTTATTAAATGCATAAGTTTTCAGTTCCTAGGACTGCTTCACAAAGCAGATGAGTAAATCCCACTTATAAGGAGGCAGCGAACACCACAAGCTGATACCTTCAAGGCTTCCTGGCCCTTGTGCTCAGGAGCACAAAGGTCAGTTGGCAAAGCAGGGTTTGGCAGACTGCATCAGAAAGTCTCTTCAATGTTTTCAGGAATGGTTTGAGTCTCTTTCATAATGAAACTTCAACTTCAAGGCCTTAAAAAAAATTTTAAAAAATAAAAAAAAAAAAACCGGGAAAAACTGAACCACAATACACACCCCAGCAATAACAGGAAAGCTGTTCCAAAAGAGGATACTGAAGGTATTAGAGCATCAGAGCAAGATGTCTGTGGCATAGCTCAGCTCCGCCTTGCCCTGTGGCATCCAGAACACGTCTGTTTTTATCTGTTATTTTTCCACAGTTTGTCTCGTGGCTTCCTCAGCCATCACAGCCTCATATTTACACAGCTGCCTCTGAAGCTGTAAGTCAGCACAGAGATTGTTGCACAAACAAACGGAACATGTGGATCTTGCCAAATATCACTTATCCCAGTTTTCCTCCTCCTTCTTAAGCAGTTTATGTTTTGGCACCAACAGATTCCCTGAAAATTAAAAAGAAAATGCTTTATGCTGTGTGTCATGTATAATGCATATCTGTTTTGGCAGAAAAAAAAGTTTTGAATAGCTTTAGAATGGGAGAAAATACAAATAAGAGAAGTTTCAGTGCAAGGCAGCAAAATTCAGTGTCACACCAAGAGTGCTGAGGCTGCTGAGTGTATTACACCACACCTGAGCCAGTGAGACCCTCTCCACTCAACCCTTTGGCTCTGACCAAAGAAGCACATCTGCCAGGTCAGGCTTATTCAGTCATAGTGTGTAGTCTGACATTCTGGGGCCAGACTCAGCACTTGCTTTCTCCCTGCTTCAAAACAGGTTATCCTAGACTAACCTTCAACATCTGCTTTTCTATTTTTTTTAAAACACACCAGTTGTGATAAATGAATTTATACTGCTGCTTGTCTCTGGAAAATAGGCACTACATGCTGAATAAATGCAGTGCAACAGGGAACATCACACTGAGTATGGGAGACAGATCAGATGAATATATATATACTCTGAAATGAAGTTATCAAAGGTCTCCCAAACTATAAATAGACTGACATCCTGCATTTGGAGAAACTTCAGAGAGGCCTCTTTCACAGTGCTTCATTCCTCCACTGCTCTAAGGGAAAATACAGACTGGAGAAGATGGGGCTGTACTAGGTGGAATAACAAAAGGTGCATTACTGAACACAAGAAACAACCAGATCTCCATGTTGCAGTATCCAAGTGTGGACTCCACAGAGGAGTTTAGGCTGGGAGAAACCAGGTGAATCAGGTCAAGTTGCACAGAGCCAGGTCCTCCAATGCATTCAAACAGAGGCTCTGCCTCCGTGGGCACCCGTGGCAGCATGGGATCACCCTCAGGGGGAAGCAGTTTCCTTCATATCTGATACCCATTTCCCTTAACTTGTGTCTGCTGCCTCTCCTATCACTGTGCACCTTCAAGAGAGTCACAGAATAAGCCGAGTTGGAAGGGACCCACAAGGACCATCGGGTCTGACTTGGTCTCCTCTGTGCCTTCATGTGAAGCAGGGGTACACAGCAATGAATCCTCCTCAATACCTTCTCTTCCTTATGCTAAACAAATCCCATTTTCTAGGTAAACCTATCCAGCAGCTTCTAGCATTGAAGGATTTCATTCTCTCACTGCTCTGCTCCCCTCCCCAGAACACAAAGGGTGTTGAGACAGATTATTTGCAGAGGTTAAACATGAAGAAATAGCACATCTGGAGAAATGAGGGCTGTAAAGAAGCAAAACCACCTCCATATCACCCCTCCTTTTAGCAAATGGCCATGGGCTTTGCCAGTTAAAGCTGTGCCAACCAAGGATAATGACAAATCCGAGCCCATTCAAACAAAACTATTGCAGCAGAAAGCAGCCTGCCTGCAATCCCTCTACCTTTTATTACTGCCTCATTGAACTACACAATCCACTAAGTTTCAGTCAGGGTCAATGTGTGGGCAGAAAAAATGTGAAGGAGCAAGTAAGCAGTACCTACTGCAGAGCGAGACATCTCTCCAGCTCTCCAGCACTCCCTCTCCTGGGGTGAGGTATTGAAGCCACACTGCCCCATGATGCTCACACCACTGCCATGCTGTGGGATGTTCATAGCCAGGCCTGGCTCAAATCCTGCAGGTTACAGCTGCTGGGCTCCAAGGGAGGCCCAGGCGCATCCCCTGCCCCTGCCCACTGTTTGGCACTCCTGCATGCCCTGCCCCTGGAGCAGGGGGCTCAATGGCTGGCCCTGCTCCAGGGAAGCACTCGGATGCTGTTTCAGAGGCACAGGTCGGGACACTGTCAGCTTCAGCACTTGCCACATGCCTCTCTCCTGAAACAGTAAGGTCTCTTCCATTCAGGGCAGCACTGGGTTAGGCAGGGATGCCTCAAACCTCAGACCTTCACCTTCACCTGCTAGAAGTCCACTCTCTGGAAAACATCTGTACAAGGAAATTCTTTAGGACTGAGGATCAATGTGAGTATTATTCTTTGAAGAACTCTAGGTTCATGTAAGTCTTCATGAATTTTATTTCACCAATTAAAAAAATGTTATTTTACTGCAGGATTTTCCTTTGAGGTCCTTTCAGTTAATTACACTGCCAGTATCTGCAGCCAAAACACCACCAGGTGTCTCTTTGTAGGTGGTTCCTTTTTCAGCTGAGACTAAATGAGACTTCAGCCTTTGAACACACTTAGAACGGTAAGGAACAGTTGTAGCCAACAGTGGTAGCTTCCTAGAGGCACTGAAAGGATTTAGGAAGACATTTCCTCACTTTGAATTTAGACCAGGTGGTGATACCTGAATTAGCATTATTTTTAAAGAGCACCATCCTTATCACATCCTTAGGAACTAATTTTTTGGCAATCAGTTGCAAGCTCCAAATTAGAATATTCCTATGTTCAATTTATGCAGGTAATTTTCCATAATTATTAACAGTGACAAAGTCTAGCACATGCCTTTTCAATTTACATAAAGAGAAACTGCAAACCTAAATTTCCTAATGCAGTTCAATATTTCTGGTATTTCTTGGAGTTCCTTTGACTTCTTACTGTTAACTTGTGCCAGAAAGTCCAGTACAATTTGTCCTGTACTGCTGAAGAGTAATTATTCATTCAGGCTAACCCATAAGGGGGTCAGATTTTATTAATTTTAATCTGTTTTACACAGACGTTAAAGCAAATTAATTTTCAAGTTTAATTAAAACACAGGTTTTAAATATAGATTAACAATATCTAAGAAACCAAAGAGGGTAGCACTGTTCTCATTGAACTTACACCCATGGGACTTCAGCAGATGAAGAATCAGACTCTTTCCTTTCTCCTTGAGCTTAATGACCCAGACTCAGCAGTGTCTTATATCACTAATATGTGAAGAACTGACATTTGTCATCCCCAAGTATGTTGTTTACAAAATTTACAACTTCATAAAACCAGTAATTTAATCTTTGATTTGAGTGATGCTTACAGTTGTTACACCTTCACCACAATAGAAATGGAAAATTCTTAAAATGCTTGCTCTCCTTCATTTTTGGAAGCAATGGATGTTTTCGATAATTATTGTAGGAATAAACAAATGGATCAGAAATTAGACACAACTGTTGTCATTGTAAGAAAATCAGGTGATGCTTAGAAATGTTTATGCTGGAGAGAAAAAGATGGGCTTTTAAAAACACTTTATTCTGTGAATTGAAATAACCATAGCTGGATAGAGGTTTCTGCATGACTCATCTGGTTTGCCAAATCAAGATATGTTAGTAGTGTATTAAGTGACAGAGCTGAACAAAAGAAAGTCTGGGGCTGAGTTGTAATAGCACAGGATTTCTGCTGAAAAATCAACTGGGAAACCCATGAACAGAGCATACAAGTACCAAGAATACACTGCTCTGCCATGATTTCTTTTATAGTTTTGACACTACATGTTCTTACCCAAAGCAGATGGTATTCTTGAACAAGGTGGTAAAATTACTCTAGCAGATATTCTTACCAAGAAATAATATTAATTACATACTATTAAATGAAAGTTTCATAGTGCTATTAAAAATGTTTTAAAAATGGATAAGCAAGAAACACAGTCCTGCAACTCATTGTACGTTAGAATTCCGAACCAAAAAATGTCAAAATGTGACCTCTACAGGGCCATGTAGTGCTCGAAATTTCGTAGCAGGTGAGGAAGTGTTTTGTTAGGTACAGGCCAGAGTACTTACCTCATTTGTAATCTTGAAACTTAAAGCCAGCAGTAGAAATGACAAATCATCAGGGGGAAAAAAAATCACAACAGAGATGCATCATTTCCCAGTAAATCAAAGATATAAAAGGAGAATCGTGTGCAATAAGAAAGCCAAAACCAACTGTCCCATATGTATAGCTTCCCATAGATTTTGCTTTTTCCTTTAGTATCCCACATTTTTTGCTTTTTTCTGCAGAACACACTTCAATTAAAGGAACTTCTGGTGATACTCTATCTGAAGGACACTCTGTTGAAATGTTCCTTTGATGTATTGTACTCCTAGGAGAATCCTTGTTTGCATCATGTTTTCTGAGCACAGTTAAGCCATTAGATTTTGAGTTATATTTCAATATATCTCAGAGATTGAAAGAAGTGATGTAAGCACATAGGTTATGGTGATCAATATTGGCCACTGATGACAGGGCATGTCCTGATGTCAGTATTTCCTAAGGAAATGCAGGTTGAGTAAAGAGAGAAAGCACACGGCCTTTTGTGTACTCATGACTGACACTGAACATTAAAAAATATGTTGTAGCAGTAGCCTCATACTCTAAATATTTATCCTGGGGGGAAAAGTAGATTTATCCATTAAACTCTTGTTTACCAATAAAAACTTCAAACTACTCGTCTAAGTAAATGTTTCTTGCAAACAGTGAATGGAAATCTTTTGCAGCATGAATGAAGTCATTTGAACTGTATGCTGCCTTGAACATGGAAAGAGAACTGGAGGCATTTAAAACAAGAATAAAAATGTGTACAGCATTTGTAAGATCTTTCGCCAATTCACAAAGCACCTTTAAAGCAAATAAACAGGAGAAACCTCAGCTTAGGGGCAAAAAACCCCTGAACAACAAAACATCTACCAACGCTCTTGCCCTGCTATACAAAGGAAAGGATATCATTGTTACATTGTCCAAATACTTCTCATTTTAAGTGAGGATGCTTTGTCGTTCCAGGAAGACATTTTTTTTGCAATGCTGATTTTGAAGGCTATACTAAGTTGTTCCAATGGTAACTGGCAGCAGAGCTTGCAAAAATTCTATCCAGAGCCATTGAGTGAAAACTGATATTTCAACCCTTTGCAGCTTTGGTCCATTCTAGCCCATGGCACAAGAGAAGAGAAAAGCTAGCAAGAGAGTCAGCTGGCCCAGCTTCAAACTCTAGCATAAAGCAGGCACTTGACAGAGAGAGCTACTCACCTCTTTGGAAAGGTTAGTGCTTCTGGACACCTCTAACAGACGTAACACGCATTTTGTCACATGTTATCGGTCACGTGCAGACAACATACCCGTGACCCTCTTCAAAATTTAAAGGCAGTAAACCTGTTTTGCAGTTGCAACTCTTAAGGGGGCCAGAATCCCTTCTCTTGGCATCAGAAGTCACTGACTTCCAACCTTCACCTTCTCCAGAGGCTGCACTTACCTTAATACCAGGGGAGAGCACCACCTGTCCCACTGTTACAGATGGGATTCAGCTCTTCAAGCTGTGGCATTTCAGAGAAGATCCTCTCTACCTCGCTTTCCTCATCTCTGATGCTGTTCTCCTGTAACTCCTCCACTTGGCAGCACAGCTCCTGCAGGACAAAGAACCATCTCTCCTGGCTGCAGAGAGAGACTCCAAGCATTTCCTGTGGCCTAGGACGCTTGCAGGGCTGCATCCACCATTTGCAACTTTGTCAAAGCCTCTGCCTTAGCATGGATAGCTGCCAGGGAAACAACCCCGTGGCCTGCTAACACCACGTCTGAGACTTTTGTAGCAGAACACATTGACCTGAGTCCGTCTTCTTTTTTCCCTTTTGTACAAACTGCTCTCTCTTTGTTAGCTGTGCGCTGGGGGCTGCACTCTTTTGTATTTTTTACTTGAGCAGCAGCTAAAAGAGTGCTTGACCCTCCCTAACTGGGGCAGCTGTAGCAAAGGTTCTGGGCACCTGGAACAAAGGCAGCTGATCGTGCTTCTTGAAGCTGCTAGAGCAGCTTCCTTACCTTGCCCTTGCCTGGTAGAGGCAAGTACCTTAAACTTCTTAAAGTGCTCCCAAGCACTCCCTGATGATCTTGGATCGTGTCACCAGAGGACCAAGAAGCTTCCAAAGCTGAGCTCAGAGATTGCTGCATAAAAAGCTCCATCTTTAGCTGTGCTCTTATGATATCAATTTCATAATATTCTGACTTTAACCTCTTTTTAAACCATAAATGGAACAGTGGGTCAGTAACATGGTATGATTTATAAAAGATGAAAAATTATTGGGAGCCATTTTTTACACCTGCAGACGGGTCTGGGTGTTGCAGAAGATAATGAAATACGTTCCCTTCTCCCATTTGAACTTTAAAATTCAACTTCAGATGCTGAAGATGGAAGATCAAACCTTGATTCGCTATCATGATTTATGGCACCAGTGGATGTTTGCATGAGCTATGCCTCTCTCCAGTTTTTAATCCTACTAAATTCTTGACCTCCACACTGTTTTATGTCAATGAACTCATGTCTGTTTCCATAGAAAAACATGACATTTCCTAAGACTTATTTAATTTACAACCATTATCATGCAGGAATCTCTTCTCTGCTACTGAAAATGAGAAATCTGGGTGTTATATTGACCCTTCTACTTCATCTAATATAGACCTTAAAATGAAAATGACACTCCATCCTGCAGCCTCCAACACAGCCCTGCTTTTGTGGATCAGTATTATGAGTCTCATTAAAAGGCTATGCAGACCCTTAGTTATTTCAATAAAGTAGCTCACTTCTGCTGCTTTTCCGACTCAACAAGTATGAAAGGGGCTACTTCTTATTTTGCCAGTATTAGGCACGAGCAAATATGGTATATAGCGTGATAGTCAAACTGGCTATAAAAATTAATAGGTACTTCTGCTCAAGTTCACTACTCTGTTCCACTCCAGCTGGAATGAAACTCATAAAACTTAAAACACAGTTGAGTGAAGGCTTTCACACCTTCATTGCTTGATGTTGTTTCATGATTCATTATGTGGCTATTTCAGTCAATCTGATGGCCATCAGGACAGGGCAAAAAATTATTATTCAAACTGGAAATTTCAGGTCCAACAATTGGCTTCCTGTCTGACATGATTCCCATGATGTAGGGTGGGGGATTTGTTGTGTTTTGTGTCTTTTCCAGTAGAATATCAATATCAAAAAATCAATCAGTGGCTGATAGCGAATGCTAAAACCCCTGAAATGCTAAAAAGATAGTACCTTTGGAATAGATAACAGGTTTCTGGAGGCAGAGGGGAAGGAGACTCAAAGGTGAAAAAAATTGTGAAGTTTGGCAGACTCTGGCAATGCTTCTGGCACTTAATAAACCTACATTGCATTTGTCAATTCCTGTTTTAGACTTCTCTCCTTATTTGCCTGCAACAAGGAAATACATCACATGTTGCTCTGTCTAACACCTTCACATCAAGGCACTGTTTAGAGACTGAGGCAGCACTGGGGGAAGAAGCAGCAGAAGATGTTAGCAGATTACATATCACACCAATTTAATGCATTACAGAGCAAATCAACTGTGATGCATAGAACTTCAAATAATAGTCTGATTGCAGAGGGACAAACCCAAGAAACATCCAGGGAGCTCCACAATGTGGAAACCCAGAAGATTAGATCTGAAATTAATCTCAACTTGATAAGCACTTTTGTATTCTGGATTTGCATGCACAAAGATGACTGACAAAAATGTATTTCCCCCAAGAGACATAAATTGGTAGCCCTTGGGGCTACCACAGGGGTCAGAGAGAGAAACACTCTCTTCTTTGGTCTACATCAATTTTGCCATTCATTTCCAAAGGGCTTGCACATATCAGAACCAAATTGAGCTTTATAGCTTTTCATTTCTCAAGAGCACATTTCTGTTATGGTCCATGGATTTTGGCCATTTCAAAGGGTCATGATGAGCTCTTTGCAGAGAGACAATCTAAGTCTTCTATCCTTTATCTCCTTCTGTTTAAGGCTCTGAATAGTGCCACTGACTCTTCTGGGATTACATGGATACTGAAAGTCAAGCACATATCAAAGCGTTGGCAGGATTGCTGCCTAGGGAGTGAGACGCAAAGGGCTGTAGAAAAAGTATTCCTTAATGAGAGTCTATTAAAAAAACCCACAAATGTTATTAAACTTCAGTTAGTTTGTTGCTGGCAGGAAGTACACTGAATCTAGCAGTGTGTATTTTCACTATAATTTTTATTGTTTGGATACATGCTATTATGCATGCATACAGTGATGTTATCTACTCTAATATCTTTCAGATATTTTACTCTGAATGTCATAAGCACATAAAATCAGTTAATTCCTTCCATGTTATGAGTGCAGAATACTGATTGTGGAACTATCAGTAATATGCATTCAGAGGATACACTGCACTGACTCTGAAGGATCCACAATTGAATAATGAATAATCCACAAAATATGACAAAATGCAAATAAGGTAACTGACATGATATTGGAATGTTGAATTACTGGAGGAATACAAAGGAGGTATTAGTATTTTGTTCCTCTTGTAGCAAAATTACTTGTGAGACTTCGATTTAACTAATTTCAATTTTTATTAAAACCCCTTTCATTACTCTGACCCACTGCATATGACAGCTGCATGGCAAAATTAACACTAATTTGCAAGTGCAGCTGGCCTCCCTTGACAGTGAAACAGAGCACAAAACATTGTTAAGACAGAAATTGAGGGTGGAGTTACACACATACTTAATTTTATAGTACATATGTTTCAGAATAATTTATTATAAATATACCCCAGTGACATCAGTGCCAGTTTTGCACCCGCAGTTCCCTGCTTCTGACTTCCTATGAGCCAGATCTCTGCAGATCAGTTTGGGCCAGGTATATCTTGCTTTACTTTTTTTTCTCAGGCAGCTGTTCCATCCCTGTTTATGCCTTCTGGGTTGCAAACACCGCTGTGCAGAGATGTAGAGTTTGAGTTTAAGGAACTGAAAGACTGGTTTTCCCTTGCTGAAGGAGCTTTGGGAGGGAAGGTTCTTGCAGGCTCTTGCAGTGGCAAACACCAGCACATCCTGCCTGTTTGGCAATAATGAGCATGGCACAGCAGGTCAGGCCCAGACTCGGCTGGATACTTGCTTGCTTAGCATGTGTTTATCCAAAAATCTTGCTTGAAGATTTAATTCAATAAACTTTGAAAACACTGTTGGAGCTCTTTGACGTTTGTTTGTGCTGTGTGTTAATAAAGTAGCAATAACTTAGCAATTTAGATTTTGAAATTTCTAATATATATATATGTATATATCACTTGTATATACATATGTATATATCTATATATCACTTCTCTGGGCAGCCTATTCCAATACCTAACCACCCTTCCCGTGAAGAAATTTTTCCTTATATCCAATCTAAACCTTCCTTGGCACAACTTGAGGCCATTTCTTCTGGTCCTGTCACTTGTTACCTGAGAGAAGAGACCAATCCCTACCTGACTACAACCTCCTTTCAGGTAGTTATAGAGAGCTATAAGGTCCCCACAGAGCCTGAGAGATAGATAGATAGATAGATAGATAGATAGATAGATAGATAGATATAAATATAACTTCTAAATTCTAAAAGTTTAAGCTCTAATGTATATCCAATTTAGCTTTGGAAAGATATAGTATATTACCTTTCAGCCTGAACACTTTAAAAAGGACTTATTTACAAGGGATCTAAAATCCACATGCAAGAAGACAGCAGGGAGATTAGTGCAAAAAAATGAAGTCAGGATTCAAACACCAGTGTTGAAGGGTTTTTGCTGGTCAGACATTTATTTAGAAGTGTCTACATTGGGTTTTATGTGGCCATTTCCAGAGCTGAGGGATTGGTAATGTGCCATGCTTGGGTTATATTTAGGCAGATTTCTAACCCTCTCTGTCCTTCCCTCCTCCAGCCTATGACTGCCAGTCTTAGTTTGAGCTGATCTAAGTTCCTAATGTTTCTTCTTAGCCCCTGCTAACAGCCTGCAGCAGTGACCTCTCTCATCCTGCATATTCTGCCTTTCTCTGTAAGCGTTTACTACAGGCAAAATTTCTTCTTGCCCCCTCTCTCATGCCACACACGTGCCAAGCTGGGGGTCCAAGCCCCACCTCCTCAAGGTAGTCCCTGTGGTATCACCTCTGTCTACTGGAGACAAAGGAAAGAACAGCTTTTGTCCTTAAAAAGCTGGAGTTCATTGCAGGATGTTTCAGCCCTCACAGCATCTTATAGGCTGTTACACAATGTGACCTGTTCCCACCCACGCGCTCTGTGGCGGTGTTTGTCTGCGAGCAGCACCCGACAGCGTGACACCACATTCAAGGCCTGAGCCAATTCATTTCAGAACTGATCTGAGCACCCACCATAGTACTGTGTCTTGACAGGGACACAGACCTTTTCAAGACATGAGGAGAATACAGACAGGCAACTCTGAGGCACTACTGGTGCTGTACTCACAAGCTACTTGATGTTCAAAATATGCTAGATTAAAACCTGCCTCGGTTATCACAGACTTCCATGGGTATTAATTTTAAATAAAAATGGAATTAATGGGAAAATTCAGCCCTCTATAAAATCAGATAGTCCTTCACATTAAACCCTGACTCACACAGAAAGTGGTAATCTCTCTATTATTTGTTTAATAAAATATATTATTCTTCTAGTAAAAGGGAATGTTGTGATTTATCTATCAGTGCTTTGCTAAACATCTCATTCATTTTGGTTTGCATAGTGAAGCTTCAGGATGAGGGTGCTGGTATTTTTGAATACTTGCCCATCCCCAGGGAAGCTGGAAAAGGTTAAAAATTTATTGCAGGCACTCAGAATGCACTAATGTCTTACAGACAGAGCTGGCATTGATCCTTTCCCCTCTCCTGCAAAATCTTCTACAGATGAGAGTAGCTATTTACTTTACATTGTGCAAGCAGAGTTCCTTGAAAAGAAATAAAATCTTTCTAACTTGGAACATACTGCTTGGAGCAGAGTTGGATTTTTGTTACACAACGACTGATCATTGCCATCTTAGAAATATCTGGGGCAAAGAATATGTGTCTTCCAGAGCATCAGCTCTAGGTAAGTGGAAAAAGAACTGACAAGCTGGAGATGCCTGCGGAAGCACACAAGGCTTTTATTTATCTGGACAGAGGCTGAGCTGGAGTAGCCGCAAAAAAAAAAAAAGCATGCTCATTTTTTTTAAGTTAGGAAATTATGGTGGAGAGTGTTCAACAAGAACATGGTTTAATTAATATGAATATAAGGAATAACTCAGTATAGAGACAGGAATTCTATTGTGAGGGTGAAGCTAACTGGGGAGCAGTGTCATATCTCCCTAGGTATATCTGATGCTTACTTTAGTAGAGCACTTATTGAAAAAATCTAAGTTGACTCCACTTCAGGATTAGACAAGTATGTCTTATGAGTGCATGAAAAACATCAGCTCTAACTTGAGAAATGCTAGATTACAATGGTACATGCTATTATCAATATAGCTTTATCAAGATGCTACCAAATCTCATGCACCGTGGTATCTGCGTTGAAAAATATGGGGAACTTCCATTTAGTTCCAAATTTGGCCTTCAGAGATGTATATTCTCAGTTCTTGTGGAAACTAATGGAAAGAGTACACGAAATCTGGCTTTAGAGCATAGCCCCTTATGAACTATGCTTCTGAAGCACTTCTTGTTGCTTTGATTTACAGCAGTAAATGCTACAGTGGCATCTGAAGGTCTCACCTGCACTTAGGAGCCTTTTGAGCTAGGTACCATTCATATTTGTGACTGCAGGCAGTTTCTGTGGAGTCCCAGTTCAATTTCTTGCCCTCTCTGGGCAGCAGGGAGGGAGCCAGAAAGTTGAAAGATGCCCTGTGATATTCTTTTCTTCCATATAAACAACATTCCATTAAGACATAAATGGATTTGAGATAAATTGAAGATGAATTTACATTATAACTACAGACTTCTAAGCAAATTTCTTTTGAAGAGACTTGGCTGGCTAGACTCCAGCAGCATCGTTTTGCAAGAAGCTTGGGCTGAAATGCAAAGTAAGACCAGTGTTGCACAACCTACAAAGACAGCAAATAACATAGTAGGAGCTGAAGAAGTGCATCAGCTGCAGCCACTTGCTGTGTACCCCGGTCCCAAGAGTGGCTCTGTCTCCATGCAACGGCTCATTCCTCTGGGCACATAATGAAAGCCAGTGACTTGCTGGCAGTACACAATCATCAGAGTTTTGCACACAAGAGGTCTGAGTTGTTATAAAATACAGATCTGATCTCATCGTTGGCCTTTTATGCATAAAGCACACGTCCTGTTTTATGTGACTGCTTTAAGGGGGACACATTCCCTCTCAGCCACACAAACTGCTGCACTCAGTAAATGCATGCACAAGCAGTAAGGCGTCACTTTTGCCCTGAATACCACAGTGCAGAAAGCAGCTGCGTAAGGAAGGCAGAGTGAAAGAATATGGATGGTGTTTGCATGAATCCTGTAACCCACAAGCCTCAGAAAGAAAACCTGGCTGGGAGTGGTGGGCTGGCTGGGCTGCCCCAGGACTGTCTGGTTGTGGCTGCGCCCTGGAATTACCCTCCTGACTAATCACCACTTTGCTTGCACAGGACTTGTTTGTGAAATGTCTCTGCACATAAAGCAGAGCTCTCTCACCTACATTTCTTTCCCCGAAAGAACAATAATCCTTGCACTGAAGGTTGTGTAACTGAACATTGGAACATATAAAAATGTGGTCTCAAACCATATGAAATTCGGAGCATTTTTTTTCTTTCCAGAACTCCATTTTCCTATGAAAAGGATCTTTCTCTTTACAGGTAATTTTCTTTGATGCCTTCAAACATTCTTCTCCATCTCTCACTGATCACCATGTCCCAAATTTTTCACCATTTGTACTAACAGACATGATGGTGAGGTTGGGAACTGACTTGCAGACTGCTTTTAACTTCAATTGCTTTTTAAACCAAGAGCAGTTAAAGCACTAGAAAACCCTTGATAAAAGACAGCTCTGCTCTATTTAAGAGAGGATTATCATGGTTCAGTTTAAACTGCTCCTTAATCAAATTGACATAAGCTTGCTTGATATCTATTTAAGTTTCCATATCATTTTTTCCCTTGTTTAATTAGATCCATTTTAAATGATACTTTGAGGCAAACCTGCGCAACTCTGTATGTACACAAGCTCTCAGATGGTGTTACCAACAGCACAGTTGGAAATGGTACAGCTCATTAGCTTTGCTGGCTCCCAGACAGTTCAGGACAGTTTGAATTTCCTGCCAACTCAATGGTATTATTTAGTTTGTATTTAAAAGCTCGTGTTTCCTTTTGACCCAGGATGGTCAGCAAGCACAAGCACTGAAGGGCCTGGTCTTTCATCAGCGTCTGCAAGAGCAGAAGAGCCCTGAGACTGTGGATGAGCACAGTGCATTGCCTTTTGCTTCCTTTTACTGCTGTTTTATGGAACAGAAGGAAGAGACAATGTGAGCTTTTGTACAAAAGTGAGGTGACCTTTCCAAGTTACATGTGGGATCTGCTGCTGTTTCTATAGAGACCAAATGCATTAACCTGAGTCAAGTGGGAATGCCTGAGGCTCATTGAAAGGGATATCGTTTCTCAGAGAAAGCTGGAAGATTTACGTAAAAGGCTTGATTCATGTGTTTTACTTTTTAAACAAAGGGAAGCTGCATTTAAACTTCCTCAATTTGATGTCTGAGCGAAGACATACATTTTGTGTCTGATTTCAGCTTCCGATTTCCAACTTGCAACAGTCTTACCAAAAAGCTGTCCTACTTTAGGGTCCCAAATGCTTCTTTGACTGAATAAGACTGTACAAGAACTAGGTTTAGACTGGTGAAATATGCTTCTTGTTCAGTCAAAGAATCTGCAAAAATAGTCTGAGATGCTGCTTAGTTTGTCCATCCTACATCCACAAACCCATAAACTGAAATAAAATCTCCCCTCAAGGCAGGTCCTAAGACCTAACTCCTTCTCTTCAGACGTAAACCTATTTTGTTTCAATACTCAAAACTAGTGCACAGAATAAAATCACTATGTGTAAGAAAGATTAAAAACCAAAGATCTTAAGAGATCAGTTGCACACCTTTACTTGGGAGCTGACAAGAAAAGAGAATGATGATAAATTTCTATACTAACTAATAAAATAAATTATTTTCACTGATTTTAGGTGCTAGGCCTATTTAATTTCCAGGTGGGTGGACATGAATCATGTCACGAGTACTGCTTGTTGTCATCTGTCTAGATATATTCTGCCTGATCTCAGGAAGAAATTCAGCTTCTGTCTATGCGCCCAGGGAGTTCAGTTTTTTGGTGGAGGAACAAAAGGTAAAATCCCCATTTCTACCTAGTCCAACAGGTATATTTGGTAAAACAAGACTTGTTCTGTGGAAAATCATTCCTAGACCCTTGCCCTTCCTGTGGTTTCCCTTCTGTGTATTTGAGAGTCGGAAAACAATGAGGTTTTCAGTGATTTTTCTCTTTGCATCTCTTAGGCATGCAGTCCTATGGCTGCCCCTGGCTTTGGGTAGTGGAGAATGCCTGCTGGGCTGTAGAAGTTAAGAAAAATAAAATAACAATCAATACCAGCTCATTAAAAACAAAAACAAAACCCCACATCCAAATAGAAAGCTCCACATTGTCACAAAATGGCAGAGTTTAAAGTTGGATTTAAAGGCTAAGCTGACAAATGTTGCACAGGAGAGAACAATGTAACTTAGAAATAGGAAAATTCCTAATTATCATCCATGAAAAAGAAATACTGTGATTAGTTTGACTGTGTTGAACCTTTGACTACTTAAGGAAAGAATTATTCAAAAAGGCAGCCAATGCACAAACAGTTCTTCATCTTTTACCTAGCTCAGTTGGCTTTTAGATCAAACAAGTCAGATCAAAGTTTGTTTTTACAAAGTCTGCTTTAGGTGCAAGAGTCCCAAAAGTACTTTATAAAATGGCCCTTTGAGGAATATAATATCTATTAAGTAATAAGTTAGGAATGCAGAAAAAAGCAGAATAAAGAGCGATGCTGGGTATCAGCAACAAAATGATTGGTTTTGTCACCTCAAATATAAAATTAAATATTTCTGACTTTCATTTTCCATTCTTCCCACCGATCACATAACACACATAAAATGCTGCCGTAAGGGCCTGAGCACTCTATCGATCTTAATAGTTCTGATGGCACCGCTCACTGCTGTGTGTTAGTGTTCCCAGAATGCTTAGTGGTCAATTTTAGGGTGCCCTTCGAACTGTCATCTAATTGTCCAACACAAGGGTGAAGGTCGTGTCCCAAACACAACTCACCAAAAGCATCTTCCTGTTTGCTGCCTTGCTGCTGCTGGGAAATGGGGATCAATGCTGCCTCTACCTGGTGCTCCGGCTGGGATATGTGATGGAGCGGGGCGAGCACTAACAAGGACCAGAAAAGCTTTTCTAAATCTTTTCTTCTTATTCTGGCCTGGTGCTCCATGGGTATATGTTCTTTGTTTGATAAGGGTTAAGCTTTTTATTAAAGACCTTCATGTGGGTGCTTTGTGTGCCGGCACAATACGATACCGCCAGATAAATAAAAGAGCATTAGTTTTGAACACAATCCTGGTTTATCCAGTGCAATAGCACATGCATATGAATAGACTGGAAATATTGACACAGAGTAACGGAGAAGGTTAAGTCAATGTTTGCTCAGTGCTGCAATCCAGAAGTCATTTTGAGTGCAGCAAATTCTGAGATTCCCGAGCAGGAAGTAAACAAACAGGTCAAAGCAATTAACAGATAAGTTAGGCGAGCTCGGAGCATGCACAAACAGGCTCAGCAAAGCACTCTGTTCCAGTCTGCTGCCCAGCCTGAACACACTGGCAGCGTCTTGCTGCCTGTGGTTCTGCACTCCTGTGCTTTCTTCCTTGCAGGGGGCATTAAGTTCATGCTTACTTAGGGAAGTGTGACAGCCGGCAAGGGCATTGAGGCCTCAGTGCCCTCCCGGGGAGCAAGGAACTCGGGGATGTACATTTGTGGGGGTTGTGTTTTACTGAAATAGGGAGCTGCTCCTGTTCACATTGGCAATGAATGTATTGACTTCTATAGGAGCAGGACTGGGAGCTGAAGGAGTCATCAATCTTGTTACACAGTATTGAGCAGGAGTGTAATAGGTGCTCAGTCTGGTCTGTATATTTTTCATTTGCAATTGCTGTGTATCAGGGGATAACACAAGTTCATAGGGATTGATCTGACGGCCAGAATCTGTAACTAAGGGCACGTAGTGCAGCCCAGGGAGGTGGGGTCAAGCAGGCAGGACAGTAGCAGGTCCTTGAGTTTTCCTGGCTAGCAACAAGGAGAGCAGTAGCCTGACCAACCCCGATCTGTCTTACTGCTGGAAATCACACCATCAGCACCACCTCACGCTGGGCAGCAGTGAAGCAGTTAATGGGACTTTTGAGGGAGAGATATGAGCTCCTTGCAAGCCCAGGTAAGTAAGTCAATATTACAAAGCAAATTCCATAAAGAACTTCATGTTCTCTGGCAGAGGACCTTCATTAAAGCAGCAAGCGAAGCAGTATGCTTATTTCCCAGGGGTCAACCACTTACACCTTAAACTTTTAAAAATGAGATTTATTCCCTGTATGCCAAAAGACATTTTATGTAGTAGTGCCCTTTTGGGATTATAAAATCAAAATCTCTGACATTTTCCTGAAATTTCTGTGATGAGAAGGAGGGCACAGGGATCACATTGTTAGAGCTGAAGGACCCTAGAGTGCCGCACAGTGCAAGAGCTCTCTTTTTGAATATCCGAGCCAATCACGGCTGAGATGGGATACCTGCTGGAAGAAATCAACACTTCAGTAAACTCTTGAAGTATAGAAGGTCTCCAGAGAGAAACAGAACTAAAGCCTCAGACTGGAGCTCCTCAAAAGTCTGCATTCAGCTACCAGGGATTTTCAGGTGAGGCTTATTTCTGTCTGAAGTCTCTGTCACGTTTATGTGAATTTACAGCCGCAAATGTGAGAACTTCAACAAGCACGTGGCAACTGGAAGAAGGCTTCAGTGAATGAATACAGTTTAGGACTCAAGGCAAAAAAAAGAAAAGGTTATCTTGGGGCTCTTCATCCTTGACATGAGAAGATGAAAAAGGAACATCATAACTTCAAAGTACATGAAAGACTGCTGCAAAAGAAGCAGCTTCTTTATTTACTTATCAGATGGGACAAGAAATAATGTGTTTAAACTGAAGGAAGAATCAGGTCAGGCACTAGTAAAATAAACTTTCTAGCAGCAACACACTGAAGCACAGGAGTCGCTTCCATTGGAAGCTCTTGGGACCTTCTTTGCTGGGGCTATTGAAGTCCTATACCAAGCTAGTGACTCAAATGTATGTAAACATAGCTGACATTATCTGGTGAGGAGGCAAGACCAGCCTTCTTCTTGAAGTGCCTTCTTTTACTTATGGTCAGGAAAACTGCCATGGGCCAGACCAGTTCCAAGACTTCGGAGGTGCTTCAGAGAAGGCAGAGGGATGATGTTTACCCTGGCAGAGCAGTTTGCCCAGTAGCAGGCTTTACTTGCACCACAGAGGTGGCACTCAAAACCTTGCTTTTTTCTCTTTATGTTTTTATGTATGAAAAAGTGTGCTTTTTTTCTCCTCATGCATGATTTCTGTGATGGTAAATAATATTGGAGAGGTTTTTACACAGTTTGTCAACTACTTTCCTAGCTGCAGAACATGCCTGCATGAGTCACAACTTGTCTGAGGGTAGAAATTATTTAAATTGAAAATAAATATCCAAGTTGAAGCTCATAGAAGTCAAAGGGAAATTGCAGACCAAAACAAATATTCAAAATTAATATTAATGTCTCCCAATATAAATAACTCTTCTAGAAAGCAACTTTTCTTATGCTACATATTTGAGATGCTCAGGTAAATCTTAGAAATATGCCTCAGAACACTGAAAGTGATGCACATCATGTACAAAGTTGTGCTGTTTTCCCTAGCTTCAGCTGCATTCGAGATTTCAGGAACAGCTTGTACTACCTCATTCATCAATCTCTTGTCTTGTTCTGTTCCCACATTACCTACTTGAAGAATAAAAAATGCTCCTGTTTTATTTAATAATTTGTACGTATATCAGACCACCAGGAGAGCAAATGGAGTGAAAGATATGAAGTGCCTGTTAGGTATGTGGGATCTGTGAAATAGCTCACCTGGAGGTAAGACAAAATATTGGCTATGAAAAGCTTTTCTTTTTGTAGTTCTTCAAGAAATATTTAGATTTAAGGTGTTAAATGTGTTAGACATCTCATAAAGATCTCTCTCTCTGTGCTCAAACTACTGAACTGACAGGCTAAGATGAAAAGGAGAAATAATTAGAATTAGTCATAATAGGAAAAAGGAAACTGCTGGCTCAAATTCTTGCAAGAGAAAGGAAGAAGTTGTTTCATTACCAAAACCAAAAAAGAGCAAACATTTTTTGATCTTGAAATCAAAAGATCCAAAGCAATTTGCACCTGACCAACAGAGGAGCACCTAACTTGAGTCAAGCTAGATAAAAGAAAGCAGTGTAAATTAGCTAGACTACCCTCCCATTCTGACACGATTAGACCACTTTCAGTGCTTAAGACAAACGATTTTAAGCTACCTCAAACCTAGCATAAGCTACAGCATTAGCACAGGTTTCTTAGTTCTGATCTTTCACTACAGAAAGTTGTACTGTGGTTGAACAGTAAAGGTTGAATATAACTGAATTCTAAGTTGATCTGAAAAGCCTTTTTTTCTTTTTTTTCATTCCACAGAAAAATATTTTGTACTTAAAGACCTTTTGGTTTTAATTTTATATTTTCTATAGCTTTTTTCTAGGTGGTTTTTACTACCCATTATACATGTCTAAGCAAAATGTTATTTTGAAAAAAAAAAGGATGTCTTTTAAAAAATTAGTTTTAATGAGAGAAGGGGCTTGCTAAACCAATTTGACTTTGGTGGTAATTTGTGAATACAAATTAGATAGTTCTAAATTTTTGGTAGTTAACATTTAAGTTAATGTAACTTTGCTCTGTGCCCATCAGCATTTTCAGGGTATCTAACTAAAAAAGCCCCTTAGTTATCCATGTGCATCTGCTTACCTGCGGCACAGAGCAGTCTTGATATCCAAATGGAATTTGACCATCACGTGGTCCTGCTGACAGACTTCTGATCAACAAGCATGGGAAAATGACACATCCTTGCCTTGCTCTTTTCCCACCGCAGCATGCTCAGGAAATGCCACGACTGACTTTAGACTGCAAGACATACATCCACTTAAAAGATTTCCATCCTAATCAGACAAAATGTAATCTCCCTCTGCACTACCAAGGATGTCTTTCATGTCCCACACTATCTAAGAAATATCCAGTTCATCCACTCTCTCTGAGAGGGAAAAAGATAAGAAATTCAAGACCTTGGAAAGTCTTATGACTACTGATAGAGTAGCAAATTTAGATAATAAGGTCCATGTGACACAAGCTGACAGTACTTGATCTTCCTAAAGAAGAAGAAAGAACTTTGGGATTCAGAACAGGTGAAGACTATTGTCTTAGAGCAGCATCTTCAGAGCAGCAACCACTGAAAAGGCTATTACCAAACACCTGAATTATCCTTTCGGGAGTAAAAGTATTTATATACTATAGAATCCTATCCCTAACAGTGCTTTCCAATGTGAAGATTTAAAAGGCAGAATAGTTTGTTTCATTAATTAAAAAATAGGTATTCTCCCTAGGAGTCACTGTACTTTCACCACCCTTCTTAAAACCATTTTGTCTTCCCCATTTTTAAATTAAAATTTAATTTAACCCAGACATCTTTTCATGACTCAAGATACATGTTTGGACTGAGTGCCATTTGATGTGCTCCAAAGAGGCGAGATGCCCCTCTGAATTTGTCTATTGGGCAAAAATGCAGGTTGCCACATGTGTAGAGAGGAAAACTATTTCAGAATGTATGCAGGGATTTTCAAAGGTAATTAAAAGGAAAAGAGCTCAATATCAAGCACTTCTGGGCATATCACAATTACCCTGGGAACATTTACAGTACCTTGAAAAACAGTGGAGGGGTACTGTAAGAAAAATCAACACATCTTAAGGGGAATAAAGTCACCAGTGTTTTAAAAACAACTCTAACTGCTTTTAGGAACCGTGCAAGGTTAAAAGGAGCACACCAAGTTTGGTTAACAGAATACCCAGGTATTCCTTGCAGGTAATTAATGCTTACTGTAATGATATGCCCCTTTCATTCTCATGTTAGCTAGGTCTCAAATGACTGTACGAAAAGAGCCAAGGGAACATGGCTGAAACAAATCAACAAGCAATGCTTGTCAGCGAGTGAGGCAGACAGTGCCATGTGAGGGCACAGGCTGCATTAAAATATTTGCCAGGTTTTTAGACAGGCAATTATCGCCTCAGTCTTTTGTAGGCCTCTGATGTATAATGTCATATTCACACACAAACACGTTCTCTCTCACTTCTGCATTTGCCATTTTAACCACATTTCCCTAATTGAGCTCTCTTGATGGAGATTAGCAGTCTGCTTTCACGTGGCAGCTGCGGCAGTTCACCTGGAAGAGAGGAGGGTCAGCAGGGTCAGAAAAGCAGCCAGACGAGTTAATCATCCCCTGAATATGAAAATGACAGAGCAGGGAAACAGTCTATTCTGTGCAAATAAAGACCTTTTGTGAGAGTAACTGATCGAATTCCATGCAGCTTGTCCAGCACAGAAAGTGAATAGGAAAGGACTGGGGGGGGGAAGGCGGGGCGGGGGGGAACAACACATGCTGCACTGTTGACAGCAGTCAGAACTGTGTAATTATGTCTTACCAGAAATAAATTCCTTGGAAAGAGAGAAATTTGTTACATATGGTAATTCCTGGAGGTGAACACTCAATGTCTTTTTTCACAGGCTCTGCAGGAAGCTTTCAGGACTCAGGTTTTAGCAAGTGAGGAACTCCTTTTTCCCACTTCCCGTCACCAATTATTCACACCGCAACTTCAGCAGCAAAAGATTAGCTCAGCAACAGCATAACTGAAGTCACCACAAGTGTTTTATGAAGTTTATAGTAGTTAAACGTGCTGCTGCCCAAGGCAGCAGGGCTGGAACTAGATGATCTTTAAGGTCTGTTCCAACACAAAGCATTCCGTGATTCTTAAAGAAAGAGGGAAGAGACAGGACTGCCAAATTAGAGCTGACACTTTGCTGTCTGTTGACTGAGGTGTGCAGCTTAACCCAGACCCACTGGCTTCTTTTCTTAGTAGTACAATGTTATCTTAGCCGTTGCAATGCAAACTAAACTCCTCGAAGCAGATAATGAGAGGAGGAAACACAGTTATGCTCTTGTAAACACAGCTGAGTCCATCTCTGCTGTGTTGCTTGATCTCCAAGGACTCTTCCAAAGGAAGGCAGAACACCTCTAAAAACTGTGCATTTTATATGGAAGACTGAAAGGCTTCCCATGAAAGATAAAATTCTATGTAATTGATCCTCACATTCATGTCATTGTTCTGAAAAGTACAAAAGACAGAAATGTTTAGACATTAGACTGTCAGTCTCTGGGGTAGGGCTGTATTTTCTATGTGTATCTATAGTGCCTAGCATAATGAATACCTTTGCAAACTAAATAATTAGTAACTACTGAGATACTTCTAATATTTTCTGAGATGCCTCACAATATGTGAGCTAACACCAAATAAAGCATTTTTTAATATATACACCATCACTGTCTGGCGGAATTACTTGTTTCTCCACCAGTGACTCTGAGTGGATACATAAACAGAAAATATAGTTGTAAGTAACCACTACTAATACACCAAATATATCACTCATCACTGTTTCTGTGCTGCTCAAATATGTGCCTGAAGGAGTCCTTCACACACATCTGCCAGTATCCTTTGAGAGTGAAGCTCAACTGTACATGATGGGGTGGATAATACATCTTTTGTCGCTATGTGGGTAAGAACAATAATCGAAACTATTTAGAGGATAATTGGTGTGCTCTATTTTAAAAGGAAATAATCTGGTTTCCAAGGGGACTAACTATGAGACCTAAAGCCTGTAGTTTATCTCAGTGTAGGAATGGGATCATTATGGAGGAAAACAGAGCACCCATCCAGTTCAATTACCCCAATTGTATTATAAACGTACAAGAGGAAATTGTATGTATCCCAAAAAGGAAAGTTTCCCACTCTTCCCCTTCCACCCTACTTGGAACCTACCCTGGAAGCATTTGGTCTCCTTCAGGCTACAACAGGGCTTTTGTGCTCAGAAAACTTGGAAGGTTTGTTCCTTGCTGATTACTCAGCTACCTTTTAAACCCTTCTTCATCCTGCATAATCAACATGCTGGAGCTTATCAGGCTGTATTCATCCACTCGGTAAACTGCCGTATCTACAACTCCTTGCTGGTGCTTTTGCAATCAACTAAAGAACAATTGGGAAAAAAACAATGCTTGGAAGGGATCAAACATTTGCCAGGTATAAGTCAACTATATTAAAATGTGGTGTCTTTGGGGGAAAAACTTTCCTTGGAACTTTCAGATAAAAAATGTTAGGAGTGGGAAGAGGGTAGGAACCATGTTACTCACTCCAGAATTTTTTTTGTCAGTAATTGGATATCACTGTGTTGCTCTTATTCTTCTGACTTGACCAACATCCCCAGATGACTGGGAGGTTACGTAACATGAACAGCTGGTCAGCATATGAATTCTGAAAACACTGCAGTGAGAAATGAACTGCTGAGGTTCTGCTCATGAGGTTGCTCGTGCCAGGCTGGAGTATTTTGCCTGACCAAGAGAACTACCTGCTCTGCTGTTGGGCTGGCACTCAGTTAAACACTGCAACCATCAGCTCTCTTACATGGCTTTCTAGCCCTTTATGGGGCAGGTCATCTGCTAGCAGAGTCCAATGAAAAGCTCTATTTTTCTCCTCAACAATATTTTTACCTTCTCCCTCCTTGTTAACAGGTTTCCTTTTCTCTTCTTCAGTAACCAGGAGTATTCAGTAACCTGGATCCTGTTTTGGTTATGTGCGTTGACTGCATATTCCTGTGACCAGATCAAATTAGACACCATTAAAAATAAATGCATCTGTACCTATTTTGCTATTCTCTTTCAAATACAGTCTTATATCCAGGCCCACTAGACTGGATTATTGAACTTTGATCAGTATGCTCTGGAAATACTTTGGCAGTCCCGCTGTGACACCCAGAAAACACGCTCAGAGAGCAGCACCAATGCATTTTAGGATGCATGTTGAGAATAACATGAAGTGTCAGGTGTGTCATATTTATACTGATCTCAGGGAGTAAGCCAAGTTACTTTTTACACAGGCTTGTGAAGCTATGACTGTCAGAAGAGAAAAGGTATATTCCAGGGTGTTTGGGACATTCTTCCATTTTAAATTGTTCAGATCTTCTAAGTAGTGCCCTAGTAGCACAAGTCTGACAGTTGGCTCCTTTTCTTCTGGAAGCTATGAGTTTGGTGCAGTCTCAATAATCTGTGCCTGCTCTCTGGAAAGGAACAGATGGGCCAATTCATCAGAGTAAGTCCATAAGTCAGTATGGTAGCTGGAAAAGCTCTCTGCAAATCCTGTGCATCACTGCAGATGGGACTGATATTCCTGATGGTCTACTGCCGGTGGGTCTGGTAGGTGATGAAAATGAGCATTCATCAAGAAGGGCACATTTAATTTTGTGTACACTTCCACCGCAGCCGTAGCACTGAGGCTGCGGCTCTCTTGAGACAGCCAAGGGAATTCTTCCTTGCGCTACAGTCATGGCAGCGACTTCAGGCTTCAGTTTGAAATGAGCTGGAAAAAGCAAAAATCTCCTGATCCTCCTGTTCCACAACCCTTTGCAGGTGCAGAACACGGTGAAATAGATATGATAAAGATTTTGTTTTATTTTTTGTGGCTTGTAGTCTGAAAAACATGGATTGGAAGCTAATGAGCAAACACAGATAGAGCAGTTCCCCCATGCCCTGCCTGTTTCCTCTTCTTTTCAACGGGTAGAATACTGGTTGAGTGGCTGGGCCCAGAGAGTGCTGGTAAATAGAGTTATATCCAGCTAGCAGCAGGTCACCAGTGATGTTCCCTAGGCCTCAGCTTTGGGGTCAGTCCTGTTTAACATCTTTATTGATGACCTGGATTTGGGGATTGTGTGCACCCTCAGTAAATTTGCAGACAACACAAAGTTGGGTGCAAGTGTTGATCTGCTCAAGGGTAGAAAGGCACTACAGAGAGACATGGACAGATTTGATCAGTGGGCTGAGGACAACTGCAGGACGTTCAACAAGGCGAAGTTCTGGCTCTTGCACTTGGGTCACACAACCCCATGCAATGACACAGGGGTGGGGGATGAGTGGCTTGAGACCTATTCAGCAGAAAGGGATTTGGGGGTGCTGGTCAACAGCCAGCTCAATATGATCCAGCAGATGCCCAGGTGGCCAAGAAGGCCAATGCCATCCTGGCCTATATCAGGAATAGGGTGTCCAGCAGGATCAGAGCAGTGATTGTCCCCCTGTTCTTGGCACTAGTGAGGCCACATGTTGAACACTGGTTCAGTTCTGGGCCCCTTACTTTAAAAAGGACATTGAGGTGCTGGAGAGGGTCCAGAGAAGGGCAACCAGGTTTGTGAAAGGACTACAGAACATGCCTTATGAGGAATGGCTGGGGAGCTAGGTTTGTTTAGTCTCGAGAAAAGGAGGCTCAGGGGCAACTTTACCTCTTTACAACACCTGACATGAGGTTGTAGTGAGGTGGGGGCTGGTCCATCTACTGTTCCTGCAGTGAGAGGACATGGGGAAATGGCCTTAAACTGAGACATGGGAGATTCAGATTAGACACTTTAAAAAAAAATTCACTGTTAGGATGTGTAACAGGTATTGGAATATGTTGCCCAGGGGGGTGGTGGAGTGACCATCCCTGGAGGGGTTTAAGAGGCACCGAGATCTGGCTTTGTGGTTTATGGGATACAGTGGTAGTGCTGGGTGGACAATTGGACTGAGTGATCTCAAAGGTCTCTTCCAACCTTGATGATCCTATGATCCTATGATTCCTTCTTTGCCATCTGGGCCCAGCTCTGTAGGAACATTTAGTTCCTTATCCGTTACAGTCTTGAGCAGGAGTTAGGCATTGTGCAGCTGGACCTCACTGTACATTTGTCTGTTGCAGAGTTCTTTCACAACACCGAGCTTGCTTTGGGAGCATGGGGTTCCAGGAGACCCTGCAAGCCATCAGAAATGCAGTCCTTCAAAATGCAGATCACAGCCATTCAACAAATCACGGTGCACCATTAGGTGAAAATCACCTGAGTGTCTCTGTGCCTTCCATACAGACACACGATGTGTGACTGAAAGAGAGCGAGACCATCACAATACCTGCCCAATACAATGCTTGTTTTCGGTCAGTGCTGTCAGTGTCTCACTCCCAGGGGAAATAAATTCAAATATAAATTAGATTCCCTGGAAAAGGGTTTGATATTAGAAAGGTTTCTAACGCAGTTGTAATGGACATGAATGGATAGCTGAATTGTTTTATTGCAGGTGTAGCGTTGTTTAAAAGAAAACAAGAGTTGTTAAGCCATATAGCTCTTGACAGCCCCACTTAGAAAAGGAAATATCACAATTCAGCCCAACAACAGCTTAGTAAAAGTTGCATCTTTAAATGGCAACTAGTAAATTCCAGGGGCAAGGTTACAAGCAGCTCGTTAGCAGCTCAAGTGTACTCTAGTCACTTCTTTCTGTCTATCTCTCTCACAACAGGAGGCAATTTTCTACTGCAGAGCACAGATGTGTCTATCAGACACATCCTTCTTCCTGCATCTTAAATAAGTGTCTCAGAGACTGTGAGCCATTAATCTCATAAAAAACAGGTACTCAAATAGGATTAGAAAAGATATAACAACAAAAATCACCTAAGAGTTGTCACTAGGTATAAGAACCAAATGGGTACCTCCTGCTGTGAAAAAACCCCACTGTCAGCTATTGCTGTTATTACTCTGTATTCTAGAACAAAGGCTGCAGGAATCCATTTATCTATGTATTTCCAGCTTACCCATCCTTTTGGGACCAAATGCCACTGCCAGGTGCATTCCTTTAAATATTTTATATAACTACCTCACAATGCATGTTTGTTACGCTGTCATGGTGCTGACTAATGCAGCAATTTTGAACTTCTGTGATTATTCTTGATTAGTGAGGGAAATGAGCACAGCTTCTTTTCCCTTAGCTCCCCATGCCAGTCTGGTATTCCACAGGCAGGTCCTTCCCATCTGCCAAGGCATAAGCAGGGAAATATTTCACCCAGGAGTGAGTAAACTGGACCTCACTGCTCCACAGGCAGGGATTTTCTTTCCATCTCTCCAGGTCACTTAAAATGGAGTGCAGAAGAAACACTATGAAAGCGTTAGATACTACAGACTACATAAATGCCTACACATTCCAGTAAGAATTTGGTGCAAATCACATGGAAGCCCTGAGAATGAAAAAAATTATCAACTCAATCTGATATTTCTGGAGACTGGAGCACGGGCTGGCTTTAGTGAGTCTACTGCACAAGCCTGCACACAAAGGCACTTGTCAGGGTGGGAGCTTTCAAGACCTGTTGTCTATGCCTTGAGGTTCTTTAAAAATTACCCTGTGACTATATTATTTGTTCATCATACATAGTAGGTAGGCATCAGATAAACTTAGAAGAAACAGTGTTTTCCAATATGACTCCTGAAAAAAACAGTGTTTGCCTTTGACTGAACCTCTGCGCAACGTTTGAAACAAGGGCTTGAACATTCTGAAAGCCAGCCTCTGCCACTGACTGACTGTATGATCCTAAGAAAGTTGTCCATTTGCTCTGTGCCTTTCATTTCTTCATGTGGAAAAGCTGATACTTTATCCTAGGTACATACATGGAGCTCACTTACTTGCTGATTATAGTGCACTTTGACAGGTACACATAAAAAACCATTTTGAAAGCAGAAGTTATAAGTGCTGATTACAACATTTTCAATGTTTTCAATTTCAGGTGAGTTTTCTTTCAAGACTAAAATAAAAGAAGACTTCTAAAGGATATCTTCCTTGTCTAGCTAGAAATGATATGTGTAAAGTAATAAAAATGTTGCAGAAATGCTTTGGGTTTATTGTTTGACAAAAATGTAAAAATTTGCATTTTTCAACTATCCTACAATTTAGGACTGTTATCAGAGCTGGGGAAAAGGTTTTCTCCGCACTCCATTCCTGAGAACACATTGAGCCTTTGCCAGTCAGGGAAAGCCATATTTTCTTGAGCACAATTTTATTCTTCCTGCCAAAACAACTTGTGTCTTGTTTTACGATACACAGCAGTCAAGTCACATTCTAGACAGAGACATGAATACATCCACGAGGTGAAATGTAGCACTGATAACAAAACCAAGTTAACCTCTTGTGCACATCTGCTCAACACAATTCTGAATCACTTTACCTTCTGGAAACCACCTTTTTGGGACAGAAAGGACAGGAAAAAAAGTGTACCAAAATCTATGTTAATCCACTATCTTCTATGCAGAACTTCTCAGACAGATCTTTTATCAAAACAGCCCTAGCTGACTTTAATGCTTTACTTAAGCTGCATCAAAACTCATATGGTATTTGATATAATTTACTTACTGCTTTCAGTGTAAGCTCTTTCCAACTTGTTTCTTTTAAATGAACGGTTGCTTTAATGCTGTAAATATTCAGCAAACATCAATATTATGGCCAGCACAATGTGGTTCAGTGTAGCAGTGCCAAGTTTTCATTGATTGCTGCTTGTATGCGCCAGTTTTAAGACAGGCTTTTAATAAGCTCAAAATATGTTCATGGGATTGGTCTCAAAATGTCTCTAGTGGAATAATCAAGCTTCTAAGAGGCTGCATAGAAAAACAACAATTTTATTCAAAGAATTCCAGCTCAGACACTCAGTCAAAACAATCCCTGGCTTAGGCTCATTTAGCAGGTCTCAAGCTGAACATCCAGATGACAAAGGCAGCTCAGAAGGACAGCTTAGGGCTCTCCCCTAGACCTGGCACCAGGGCCTTTGCAGATATTGCATTGCCACCCCGTGGCTGCTCCCAAGTCCTGGTCCCCAAGGCCATCAGAGTGTTTGTTGCTCCCCTGGACTTCACTGCAATCAGGGATCCCTGATGATGTCCATGAACTCTCATCATCCCCATTTCACAGGCTGAATGCACTCCAGCCTGCTCACCAGCTCCTGCTACCACCCAACATTTCAAATATAGATGGCATCTTTGTTGTAGGCTTTGGGTCTCAAAAACCTGAGCTACTCCAAACCCCTGAGCCACTACCATCCACTGATATGGAGCTGAAGAGTGCTGGGGTAGGGGAAGGTCACCAGGCACTGGGGTTTGGGGAACACCAGCCTGACAACACAGGCAGTAGCAGAAGGCTACTGGGAAGGGAAATGTGAAGAGGGGGAGAGGGGGACACAGGTATGAGTGACATCAGAATGAGATACCCAGTTTTGGTGAAAAGCACTAGACCAGAATAATGTGGCCCTTCAAAGGAGAAGTGGTTTGGGAGGTGGAATGCAAAGCTGAACATGGGTGAGGCCTTTCCACTATCATTTGATGTCAAACATAAGGAGCTTCCCTGCACTAGCAACCCACTATTTTTATTATCATATTTCAGCAAATCTAGCAGTTCTGTAAATGAGAATTGAATCAAGCCTGGAGCTTTCTGGGGAATAAGGAAAGGATAGAAATAGGACAAAGAAAGGCGCAAGAACAAATGGAGGATACTCTTTCCAGCTGGGATCTGTGATTCTTGAAATTTACTAGGACCTTGGAGACACTAAGGGAATCTTTAAAGCCACTGTGATGATTTGACCACATTAATTGTGTATATGCTAAAGAGAAGAAAATGAGAAAAACCATACTTTGACACAGTGGAAAGAAAATTTTTAAAAAACAGTGGTTGTCATTTCACAGGCTTACAAGTTGATTTGAAAGACTTTAGACTAAAACAAAACCCTTTAAATTAGTCCTTCCAGACTTTAAGAAAAGTCAAGAAAAAAAATCAGAATTAAGACCTGAACTCACCTAGGGAGATAAGTTACATTTTCTCCTTACAACATTTTCCACAGAGAACAGAATAAATACAACAACATGTTCTGAAAACTTCTCTTGCAAAATGTGAGCTGTTGTCTGCAGTTCAAATGCCAGTGTATTTCCCGGCCTCATCTTCACCATCCAGCACATTTCAAGAGCAATGACTCTCACTGTAGAATCAGTGCTGTGCCTTCTGTTAGGGACTCAGCCATGTTCCCAGGAGAATATTCATTTGACCTGTGGCAAAGAGACATTTCTCAGTGCAGTTCAAGCTGGGATAACTCAGACGTAAATGAATTGAAAAAAAACCAGTCTTTCTTTATTTAATAGAAAATATGCAAACCTAGAAAAAACCCCTGCTATTTATGCAGCTTTTGTATGACGTGGTTAGGTTAATTTTAGATTCTGGAGGTGGTGCTGTTTTTGCTGTTCTGTATTTTTAAAGACCTGTCACCATACAAACATTGACTCTATCACATATCATCCACTTGTGTTATTTCCCCATTGCAGAGTTAAGAATGTGAGTTTGGGAGGGATATGTACCAATCCACACAGGTTACATCAGGCCCTGGGAATGAATCCAGGTCTCTGGACTCTCACTCAAATACTTTGCCATAAGCTACCTTTCATCTAGGTGAGATTTCTTGCGTTACTTGTATAGAGACACCAGCACCAGGCTTGCACAAAAATAACACAGAGTTAGAGGGGACTGAAGCAAATGTCAGACCATTTTCCACAGTTCTTATCACCCTTTTTGTCACAGGGCAACGAACATGTAAGCTCAAATTTCTGGAATAAGATCTAGTCCATTCCATTTTCTTCCTCTCCCAGACTTTAAAAAACAAACTGTGTCCTTCAGCCTGGAATACTCCAGGCAGAACTCCCACTTTACACACATACACAGGAAGAAACGCTTGCTTCTGCTCACATCAAAATCCTAAAGCTCCTGCTAAAAAAGGGACAACCATTTCTGAGAATGAATCAATCAATTGAATAACCTTCTTCAGAGCTCAAAATACATATGAGTTAGTTATAAATTGCTTGTTCTTTTTCTCATGTATTTCTGGCTTTGCCTCAGAATAAAACTCACAATGTCTAATATAATTCAGAGGCAGTCTTTTCCTGTCTAAAGCAAACTTGAATATTTGAGTGATTGACAGCCTTTACAAAACTGATCATGATTTCTCCACAACATTGACTGCTCAGTGAGCTGTCAGATATTGTGCAGCTGGAGAACAAAAAAGTGTGTTATTTTCTGGAATTGAAATATCAATTAGATCCTATGATAAGTTAATTGATGTATTTAATGAAGAGTGATATTTTCCTTTGATGTGCAGGAAAGACAGTGCCATGAGTAGCAAAAACATTTGCTAAGTTTTCTGCAGAAGGCAATTTCTCTCTCTCCTCTTTTTGAAGTATTTTGTTTAAAGGAGGGGTGAAGTTTTGAACTGAAAAATGTTCACTGAGCTTAATGCTTCCTGCCAGACTATATGCATCTGCCTCCCTGAATAACATAAAATAGAAGTTAAGCTGGAAAATACAATAGTTCTTGCACAACCTTTGTTTTATTTATTCATCTCAGAGGAAAAGAATGGGCCAAGAAAAAAGATGTGAGGTAATTTTTCACTCTTAAATTTATTTAATCTTAAAAATATGTCTGTGTTGAGGTTTAACTCCTTCTCCCACTTTCCCTGGCAACTTTCAGTGCATCTGCAGTCATTGCAACTGCTTAGATCTCAGAGCTCAGTGATGGTAGGCTATGGTTGAAGTTGAAATACTTCATGATTATAAAGGACATTGCTTGGTTTAAATGCTGGCCACGACTGACAAATATTTATGAACAAACAGTTATAACAAATAAATATGACTTACAGTCAAGGTACAGCTTTGGAAAGTGCTCTGGTCTTCTGCTGATAGGTGTCAAAGGAACTTGATCTAACTTCAGGTATATTAGATTAAGTTGCATTTTGATTGCTGCATTTTCCTCATAATCAACTCAGGATTCTTAGCCGTGGATGACAACCAAAGCCTAGAGTTAGTTTAACTGGACTGATGATGACAAATTCCCAGCTCTCTATTCCAGAGGTCCTGATTTAAATTCACATACCTTGATTTAGATGCATCTCAGGAACAGAGCAGGCTCAGTTCACAAGGACTGTGGAGTAGGTCTTCAACAAGTCTAATCAGTGTCCATCCCATTAACAAATGACCATTCCCACAAGAAGCCATTAGCAGTTCTTTCCAACTGGCCTTCCATCTTCTCTCTATTGTCCACTTCTCCTGTATGATTAGATGGGAAAGGAAGAATGATGTCAGAATAATAACCTAGAAATCTTCAGACCTATGCTCAGTTTGGTTTTTTTTTACTGATCCATGAATTTATGTGAAAAAAATGGAATAAGTCATTAGTAACCCATCCTTGTACAGAAAGAAAGGCATCAAATTATATCAGCTGCTTACAAGTACTATTGTAGCACATTAAAAAAAAATAAATTGAAAATACTGAAAAATACAGCCCATGCCTAGAGCTGTTTAAATTGTTCAAAACAAATGTGTCATAGTTTAGCTTCCATAATCTTTTCTTTGCCTTCTTTCTCACACACAAAAGGCTAATGCCATTTTCTTCTGTTTGAAGAATTTTGTCCCCTAAAATGCAGTTCCCTGCAATGCAGTAGGCCTTTAATGAAGCAAATAGGATTAAGCCACTGGAGGAATAGTTTATCCTGATTTTTGAAAATCTAAATCAAATGTTGTTTGAATTATGCTGGCCCTTCTTTCATCAATCCTAGTCCAAAAGATGTTTTGAACTTTCTGTCAAAGTACATTGTACAATAACAGGACAGTGACATGGGTTACGGGAATATCTCTGCTCTTTATAACAGAAAATTTAATCAGACTGACACTCTGTAACATTTTCCATTGCCACCATATAAACACATGCATTAGAGAAACAATATTTTGTGCTGTCCCACTCCAGAAAACGCCAGTCAAGCTAAAGTGGCCACTGCATCCAGACGTGAGAGCCATGGGCAGGTCTGTGCAGGCAGCACACAGTACAGCCACAGTGCAAAGCTGAGGCATTAGAAGCCTCACAAAACAAACCAGGTCATCCAGGTAACTGCACGGTTCTGCCAAGAAAACTGCTTCGGAACTGGAGGCTGCTCCCAACTTGGTTATGCCGGTCAAGGTCGCATCTCATCTTTTCCCTACTTATGTAAGCGGATAAAGCCTGCCAGAATAGCTCTGCTGGCCTGAGCTGGAGTGATTTGATGTGGGAGCCTGTCAGAACTGCCACTGAAAGGATGAACAAAGACGTAATCTCTGGCAGTCAGCACTGAAATCTGCCTTTGCTATGGCCAGATTCAGTGCTGCCAATTCTTCTTCTCAACTATGCTGGCTCTGCCTTTTGAACTACCCAAATATGAAGCCAAAAATTTCCCTGTGTATCCTGTAAACAATACAGTGAAGAAACACTCACGTAACCATTTCCTTCCTGGTTTCTACTGACCCAAATAATGCCGTAAATGAGGCTTTTGGACACGCTGTGCTCTTTGCCTGATGCCAGGTCTGTGTTGTAATCACCATTCCCGATCTGCATGGGGCAGATTCTGTGCAGCAGGTCAGTGGTTGTTGTGAACATTTGTGCTGTTCCCCCAGATATTCCTGAGCTGCCACATACAATCCTGGCTGCACTTCTCCTTTCTCTAAAGGGGCAGCATTTGAAGAGCCAAAGGATCTGCTCTACCTTTGGCCAAAAAACCTTTGGTTGTTCTTCAATGATTTTTTATGGTCTCTCTACGGAGAAAAGAATAAACACTGCAATATAACATGGAGAAGAGATAATGCAGGTCTACAGCAATTGTCTCCAGCAAATCACAACATCTAGCCTCCCTGCTGTGTCCTGTATATCATATAGCATGCATTTTCCCTTTTAAGGGTGAGAAATTGCACAACTCGGATGCTGTTCTTCGGAGAATAATTTGGTTTAGTGGCTTGAATGCAGCTCTATTACAGTTAAATTTGGATGTAGTTCCAATCTGGTGGTGTTGCACTCACTTTTGAGAGGTCTTTAGAGTCAAGGAGACAAGAGGTGCACTCGGTGGTCTTTTGGGGGACAGAGGGAGCAGGATGTGTGTGGGGTGTGGATTTCTCACTACTCCCATTAGCTATGGCCATGAGGATTGTAGCACATTGCATTTCCCTCCTACCCCATGAACTCTGCGCATCCCAAGCCAACCCACCTGAAGTGGATTAGCAGTGCCAATCAGCTCGCATTGCTCTTATCACCTCAGGCATTCACTGCACTGGTTGAACTTACTCCAAACACTTTTGCCTTTATCCTGCCTCTGGTTTTTGCCCATGCATTTTGAAAATATTGTATTCCAAGTCAGATTCTCTGCTTAACCAGCTGCATACTATACATGTGTATTACAGTCCACCACCCTTATAACCCAGTTTCCTGTTTTCTTCCAAGTTCATAGTCTTTGTAACTTCACTTCCTAGAGACACATAGCTCTGTCTAATCTCACTGTTCTTTCTGTCCCACTCTCAGTCCTCACCCTTGGCTTCACTACTTCACAGCACTTTGTCTCCACCTAGCAATCCTCTATCTTTTCTCATGCCATTTTTATGGCCAAGGTTAGCATTTGCTTCTGTACCTGAGCTTTATTCCTCATCTGATCCAGTGCTGCCTTTTCCTGTGTATGCCCCCAAAAAAGAATCTTTGTATTGTGTCTGTCTCACTCTCAACATGAGACTCTCGGGTCACACAGAGCATCTTCCTACATTACTCATAGCACCTCTGATGTTATAGAAATGATCCAAATGGGCACTGCATCACGTAAACTATGTCATACAGCCTGGACCATGCCCAGAGCACAGACGGAGATTTCTATTCATGGCACCAATCCTCTGCTTGTTCCCCTGTTCTTAGCATATTGTCTTTCTGAGAGTCCAATTCCTGAATATTTTCCACTGCGACTCAAAAGACAGAGGGATTTTCATTTTCTTCCCATTTTCTCAATCTTTTGTGCATCAACAAAAAACCATTAGGGAATGCATTGCAATTAGCACTTCCTCAGATGCACTCATCTGTCAAGAGCACTCAGCATAGAGCCAGTCTTCTGCAGGTGGGTAACTTAATGCCTCCTCTTACCACTTTTATTTATCTCAAGTTAATTGCCAGAAGTGGCAAGCTCTCGGCATTCTGCATTGAATTAATGATCATATAAATACTTAAGATGATGGATTCTGTTTCTGTGACAGCTATCAGTAAACCAGAGATAGAGCAGGGATTCTCAGAGCCAAAAACAAGAGCACTTGAAAAAGCTGGCACAGACAGGACGTAGAAAAAGACCTGAAGCTGATACACATTCAGCAGCTGTTTAGACTCCTCAGGTCCCTCTTTATGCAATATGGTCCTTGTTTGTAGATGCAGACATTTCTCCTTGCTCTTCTTTTCATCCCTGCTGGGAACAATGGCTTACACTTAAAGTGAATTACACACCACCAGCACTAGCACATTTTCAGCACTGCAGTCACTGGGGCCTCAGAATAGGGCTGTGAGGTGTCCATGTGACAGAGCAGAGTATGACAGCTTTGTATTACAGTTGTTTTTCAACTTGTTCTAGAGAAGAACAAGGACGGAAACCTTTGCCTTGTCCCAACAGAATGTCTCCTCATAGCCATACCACCACTACGAATCACAATGACAGGTGGGCTCATCTTCTGCAAGGCACTAAGCAAACGAAAGCAATTCCAAGTCCCCAGAGCCAACATTCTGAGGCCTTTGCCCAACAGCCACATTGCCCTTGGAGTCAAAAGGTTGGCCCTGCCTTGCATAGAGTTATATACTCTTGTACATTAGCAGGATGGAGACCAGAAAAGCAGGTGGTTATTACTGATTAGCCCTCATCAGTAATTTGCTAATTCCTCAGAGATGCCAGGGGAATGTAGTGCGGAAAGACAGGAGTGCCAGCGCAGCACTGCTGTGACGCACCAACCCGCCGGGCTCTGCGCAAGAGGAGCCTCACAGGAGGTGTCACATCAAAGCAGGGACTGCCTTGACTTTCTCAGCAAGCTCTTCCTAACGATGTTGCTGGTGCATATACTGTTGGGAGAAGCCAGCTGGCTGCCATCTGAGAGCAGATGCCAAGTGGCTGTCAGATTGTCATCTTGAGTTTTAGTATTCAACCCATCTTCCTGTGAATTGGCTTTTGGCCTTTTTTCCCCCAGGGAAGAGTTGTGCCTCAGCCAAACCACCTCAGATTTATCTCCTGTAAAAGAAATGAAAGTATGAGTCACTATTACTTCTGGTGAAACAATTTATAAATCATAATTCAAGTGCTTTAAATTTTCTTTTCCACTTTTTTTTTTTGTTTTTTTTTTGGTTTTGTTGTTGTTGTTGTTGTTAGTTATGTAACTTTTTCCTCTGCTATTCCTAAAAGAAACCCCAGGAAAACACATAACAGCCACTTCAGACAGTTTACTCGTTCAATCTGTCCATTATGTAATTAATTAGAAAAGCTGAGAGAAAGACACTTTTTCAGTATCTAAGATCCTGATGGTCACATTTTAAGTTTTAATAAAAAGGCTGGTTGCATATGGTCTTCAGTATAGTAGTGGTCAGTCCTGGAGAAATGTCAGCAATTTATCCAAAGATGCAAGACAAAAATAAATTAAAACTAATTAAAAAATACTCAAAATTAAATGGCAAAATCCCTGGAACAATTTTTCCATAAGTAGTGGTCCAAAAGATGCAACTTCAACTACCCGTAAAGCATTGCTACTTTTATGAGAAGTGCTTCACTGTGCTCTTTGGGAGTGGAATAATTTTCAGATGTGTCATAGCAGGCAATTTAACTCACTGATCTTTTGGGAAAATAATACCCTTAAGAGTTCTGGAGACTGGAATTGAAAGAAGTCGTTATTGCCATTGAAGCAAGAAAGTACCTGCTGGGAAGATACTTACGTAAGTAGAAAGAGCGTGTTTTCCATCAGAACGATCAGCTAAAAAACATGCAAAGGCCCAGCAAAGAAATTGTTCCAAGTAACTTGTGCCATTATACAGGATTTCCATTCTGCATTATCATTTGACCGCCTGAAACCAATCACACTTGTGTTAAACCCCATTAATGCAGAAACACTACCAAGGATACGTATTTGTTATATTATTTTTAATTCTGCTTAAAAAAGTAAAGCACTTGTTTCCTTTCATATTTTCACATTTAACTTCTCACAATATAGTACTGTTTAAGTTTATCCAATTACACAAAGCATCTGCTTGTTCACTGACAGACCAAGGAAACTAATAGAAGGAAAAATATTTCATATACAGTCAGTTACAGAAAGAGGTTTTAAGCACAAGAATCAGAGCAAAGAAAAATGCACCTTGTAGCACCCAATGAAAAGATCACAAAAATGTTGAAAGGTCTAATACAGAAAGATCACTCTGGTCTGTGCTGCCAGCTCCCATAGAACTAAGTTAATAATAAGGAAATTGATTTAATTCTAGGTCTTTTCAAGAAGGAGGCCTGATGTCCTGACATAGCAGAAAACCTTGGGACACTGCCAGCACTTGGCACAGTAATCCCCTCTGTACAGCTTATGTAGTGAGAAATGCTGGTTAGGGTAAAGAATTCCTGATGTCATTTTCTAACAGCAGTAAGAAATTAAAATGCTAGAGCAGAGACAGCAAAGAGGACCAAACCACAACATCCAATGCCACAGCATGCTGTTTTCCTGGATCTCAGCGCCTGGGCTGTGCAGGGTCCTAAAATAGGCATTGTTTGGTATTTTTTGCATGTTCTGAAGTGCCACATCATAATTTTCTTGAGGTTTCTAATTAAAAATGCTCTCTTGTTGGAAAGAGTCAAATTGCAGGAAAATCAGGTACCTTTTCCTTTACTGATGAGCTTCTAGTAAGTTTGCATCTCCAAGAATTTGTAATAGCACCAAGAAAGATACTACAGCACCTTCAGCCACGGCTCGGGTTAGAGGCATTGCAGCACTGACAACGGCAAACAGGTATCTAAATTAGTGTGCTTCAGGGCATGAAAAGCCAGACAGGAGGAAGTGCAAGCGGCAGGGGCAGTACCCTTTTCAGTTCCCTGCCAATCCTGGTTATGAGAGAACCTGAAAAGAGGATAAAAACATATTTGTCACATGTTATTAAAATAAAAGGAACAAACCAAGTATAGATTTCTTTTAAAATTATGGCTGGTTTTGAGAATAAAATATTTTGTGTTTTTCCAATTTATTGTTTCCAATCTTTACATGCTGTTTTTCTCCACATTTCTCCATCTCATCTTAAAATTACGGCATTTGATGGAAAACTTGTGTCATTTGACCAGACTCATTGAAATTAACATTTCTCATGAAAATTTTATTTTTGTGAAAATGTCAAATGGAATATAGTTTTAAAAAGCAGGAATCTTTTTTAAAAAACAGACAGGACAAAAAGATCTATTTTAAATAGCAATCTTTGAAATGTCATCCATTTTTTAAAATTCAGTTTGGCCTGCAAGGAGTTACACAGGACAGTTGAACAGAGGAATTTCCCTACGGTTGATCACCAGGACTAACAAAAATAATGACAATAAACAGTGAAATTGTACCCAAAAGACATTAAGAGCCCTGAAGTTGTTTTAGTTCTGCTCTGGCCAGACTTCTGAAGAACTTGCAAAGAGGGAGAGGGAATGGATGCTTCCGTCAGCACTGACCACGTGGTCCCCCATGGACTGGAGGATGCCCCTGGGACTGTGCCCAGGATCTTCACCGCACCAGTGGCTCTGGGAGCAAGATCTCTTGGCACACAGCTGGGGTCAGCTCAGGGACCTCTGCCAGGAACTCTGCACCTCTGCACTTGGGTCACTTTGCCCTTGACAGCTTGCGCCACTGCCCGCCCTGGATGATGTGACCACCAGCCTATTTGCTTTCCCAGGCCATGGCACTTGGTCCTGTGCTCCCCCTGTGCTTCCAAAGGCATGCACCAACATTGCTCCTCTTGGAGCAACACTGCAGCCACGTGTGAGTGTGATGACTGTGCTGGCCTGGGCACTGGAGAGAAGAAACCTGGCTCTCCCTGGACCCCCCTGGCTAGAGCCTCTGTGCCGCGGGAGGAATGGGGCACCCACTTTTGCCCCAGGGGTGTGTGGCCATGCTGCCAAGCTTCCTGCCGCTCTTTACAGCTTCCAGTATGGCAGAGCTGGTCAGTCCCAGCACCACCAGCCAGGCAGCATCATCCCAGGGCTGCCAGGCTCCTGAGAAGAGCAGCTAGACAGACTAGGCTGGGGCAGGAACTCTCCAGTCTGTCTCTGGAATAGAGAGACAGCCGACTAACTCTGTGTCAACTGAAGGTCGACTAGGTCACTGTCTGAACTTCTGGACAGCAGCACAACCAAGCATCTGACTACTCGACACAAGAGTTCCACAGAAGGGAATTTCAAACAGTCCTGAAGATTTTCCATGGGATCTATCTCAAAATCTGCGTGTGTTGCTGTGTTGATCAGCACCACAGGTGGAGGATCTGACCATTCAGAAAATTGTTTGGGTGGTTTCTGCTGCAAAACCAACCAAACTGATAGAATGTCAGTATAAATTGTTCCTGCAGATGCACAAAGAGTCACACAGGGCAGTCTTCTCCATACTGTTTAAATAGACAGTTTTGCACATAGTACGAGGGATGATGGATCCTGCCTGTGCAGGAGTGACAATATAGGAGCACTGGAGAGTTGGATATGAGAATTAACATTACAAATAATGCAATTGTGAACATTATACTGTTTTCCAGTTTTTTCAAAGCCTGGTTTAAAGTCCTTTAAAGTCTATAAGTTTTAAGGCACACACCCTCTCCCAAAAACTGCTTTGAAGGCTCCAGTTATTTCAGAACCCCTTTTGCCTTCTAGACCAGTAGCTCAGTCTGGCTTGGTTAATATGTCTACCACTGCTAGGATGTACTTCACACTATCATAGTGTTTGGAAAACTCTTGCACACCACCAAGCCCTCCTGCCATTGTGTAGTGCCACACCACCTTTTTCCTTTTGAAATGCTTTCTTGGCACCTTGTGTAAGCTGTAGCCCTCTTGGTTTGCAAGCCGGGTTATCACTTGTTTTCTGTTCAAGCTGGCAATTTGCCTCTTAGCAGCTTCAAAAAGGAGATTTTTACTGCCTCAATCTCCTAGGCATATAATAAATTCTTTTCAGAAGGAGTGGTGTAGAAATGTTTACTGTTACAATGCTACTACACATGCATAAGAAATAAAACATTGGGCTAATTAGTGTTACTTTTTGTTGAAAGCCATCTTCTGTGACAGTCTTCCTTCCCTGGACCCCTGTAGGCCTGGGCAGATCAGGGCACCCTTTTACTTCCTGTCTTCTCAGTTTGTTACCAAAAACTTTTTGAAACTTTTTGTAAGGTCATTGACCCACAGATGAGAAAAAGGTACAGCACCAGCCTACACCCCATGAATTGTGGCTGTGATCCCCCAGAGCCCTGAGTGAAGGCAGCAAATGTCTGTCCCCATGGATGCTGCAGTCAGGGCTTCCTCCTCTGACATACTTTCATAAAATAAAAATACTTTCAATATACGGAAATACAAAGTCTTGTGTCCTACAAAGTATTTGGAATCCTGTCTCCTAATGTAAGGTTTTAGCTCCTTCATAGCATCACACCAATGTCATCAGTATTTCATTGAAAACTAATGACATAAAAACTTGACTGGATTTGGATTACTGTTCCTGTTGGCTTCCTGCCCCATGACTATAATTTCGAATCAGTTCTAATTTAAATGACTTTTTATTATCTTCATGGTAATCACAAGCTTACAATTAAATGCAGCATGCAGTTTCCAAGAAGGAAGAATAAAATATTTCCCAGTAATGGCTACTTGGGGACTACAAGAACAACCTAAAAATATTCAGAGCATGTAAAAACACAAAACTGTAAAAGTTGGGGTCTTTTTAAAGTAAAATTAATTGGATGAAGTTGAGCAATGACAAATATAAGTCAGTATCAGGAGGGATGTTCTGGCACTCCGCTAAACTGCAAAATAACCTCCTGATGGAAGCGGTTGGAAGCATCATTAGTCCCATCCATTTAAAGCAAGACAAGGCAAAGCAATGAATGGTGCAATGATTCTGGCCATAAAGAACCACAGGCACTTGATGAAATACGCTTGTATTGGCATTTCAGTTGAACTTGTGGAACTGGTATAGTGGTCTGCACTTCATCCATACCACATGTGTCCATTATACTCCCATTTGGAAAGGAGGAGGCTGGGTCACCTGGAGCCAGAGCAGGAGGACCTGCAAATGCAGGTCTTGCTTTACACAGAACAGCAGAGCAGCCATGAGGGACACTTCCAAGGCTTTTGGCAGACATGAAGTATTTCCTTGTCGCTTAGTAGCTTTGAGGCCCAGGGGCCTCTTTCATGTGTCACAGAGTCCACTTTCCTCATAGGTGGCTATCAAGCCTCCTGGAAAAGACAGATTCAGAGGATATCAAGCAGAGACACCAGCTGTTAGGTAAGATAATGCATCTGGTGCTTCTGAATTGTCAATGGAAAATAAATTTCTACGTTGCTCCAGAGCCATGTCTAGTCACTTCAGGTAACTGAAGTGATGAGATTTCCACAGTGCCTCCAGTGCAACTTTTCTACTCCCTGCAATCCCTGTAAAGAATTGACCCTAATACTGATCCCAAGTTCTCCTTTGCCCAGATTCACTACTCAACCCCCAATTAACGTTCTTGATGTGACATGGTTTTCTGGTTACCATCGTTGTTACTTAATTGGAGTAACTTAAACAGCTGATGACAGGTGGATAAAGACATCCCATGATCCCACTTATAACAGTCATTTCCTGAAGTGTTGCACTGTTGTCAGGCCCCTCCCAGAATGACCGTAGGCAAGGACTACAGCGACAATTTTACAGAATATCTCTCTGGCTGCCACCTCAGCAGCACCTAAGATGCAGATGCATCTAAATATCTGCTCCATGCTCTCAGGTGACAGAGACATATGAGAGAGATACCAGGCAATTAAAATTCAGTTTATAAGTGGGAACACTGGTTCGGCTACATAGATCACTTCAGAAAGAAAGTTATTTTTCAAAGGAACAGCAACACTGTATAGTTAAGCAAACCATAAACTCTGGGGTTACCTTGAGAAGACGGATTGCTGAAATCAGTGTTTTTCAACATTAACCTTTTCTTTCTGGGAAGGTCAGTTCATGCCTCTATTCCACTGAACATGGGAGCTTAAGTGCTAGAATTAATGCATCTTAGGAGCAACCATCCCAAGAGGGGGCCTTGTCAAAGCTGTAACAGCATAAAACAAGGGGATTTGTGTGGTTTTTTTGGTCTGCCACATGCAGCTTTTACAGTCACTAGTATAATGCTCTTTTGGAAATCCCTTAGTGATGGCACACTTCATTTGTTCTACATTTAGGTTACCACTCCTCAACAACTAATAGGGGAACAAAGGGGCTTTTTCTTTTTTTAGCTACAGAAGTAAGCAGAGATATTATGGTAGTTCAGAGCAGCTCACACAGCATGTCCCCACCTTAACCTTATAGAAGCATCTTGGATTTGTGATGATAAATTGATGGAAGATTGGAGGTCTTTTATTCCAAGATTTTTGTTAAAGTTAGGAAATATTTTCAACCTTGAATAAGCATTTCCTCATAGAAATGGCCTAATAGGCAAATAACCCCTCATTTCCTCATCTACTAATCATCTTATTTAATGTCATTAGGTTATTGCTCCTATTAACTGCATCAAAATTCATCAAACGTTCTCCAGGTTTGCCAGCAGTGACCTATTTGCAAATTGTACTCTATGGCCATTATGTTCTTGAACACATAAGAGGTGATTTTTTTAAAATGCAGCCTTAGATGACGATACTGGGAAACTGCTTACTCTCCTATAAAATATACATATAAAATATGTAAAGAGTCTGTCAGAGAAATGTTCCCATGTAAAGTGTAAGTTAAATTTACAGGTATAATAGTCACTGAAATTACAGGTTTTAAGTTCCCAAGCTTTCAATTATCCCACCCCATTGGACTTTTATGCCTTCCTAACCCAAGCTCTCACTCAGAGATACAAGGCCGCACAAAAAGTGAAAACAGCTTGGGATGTGCAGGCTCAGGAGCACACTGATGCCAGCACTGTGCCATCCTCCCCTCTGCTGTGATAAGTACTGAAATATTCTGGATAAATCCATGAGATTTGTTGATACGGAATATAATTTTTTTACTCTCTTAAAATGTTAAATCTTTTGAGTTAGAAGAAAACCAAACAAACCTTCCAACAAGCGCATATTAACCTTTGCTACTCTGGGCTAGGGTAACCTTTGAAAAACACGCTTGAAAAAACAGTATACTTCTAGGATGCTACACATCTCCTAGATTCTGTAAGGTCCATGTAAATATCAACTCTTTCTACGAGTATCAGGAGCTAGCAAGCGATAAAGAGAGAAGGGCATTCCTTTTGATATGACTTGTGTAAGAAAATGCCTTCTCACAAGAGGAAGGCCCAGGCAGTTGTAAACAAAAGCTCCAGTTGTTGCAGAACAAGTTAAGTTTTCACTTGTTCCGAGAAGTTGAAAATCAGTAAACTAAGAGGAAAATCATATTCTTCTTTCTCAAATCTAGTTTGCACTATCACACAGACAAATCCTTAAGTTAAAATATTTTAAGGTCAGAATACTCATTAAGATACAATAAAGGCTCTGTGTGAAACTTGGAGGCAAAATTAAAGCAAAGTTATTTGGGGGAAATGGAAGAAAAATTTCTAAAAAGGACTCAGAATGAGTCAGAGGGCAGAAAGATGACTGACCATGTTTGTTTAAAAATATGTCAACTGTACACAAGTTAAAAATATGCTGTGAAAAAAATTGTACATAAAGCAGCTGGCAACAGTTTAATAATTTTGAGTTCTCACTGGACAAGTAAACTAAATAATTCAAGGCACTTTCACAGCTACTGAACTGAATTTATGAGCCTAGATTGCTGATCTTGCATATGGTTCAGGGAAATCTGCACCAGTCCATATCATTAACACCTTCAATTCTAACTCTCTTACAGCTACAGCAGTTTGGGAATGTTCAGTGTGAAAATTAAATTTTTTACAAAAACAGAGCTCTTGAGATTCTGGCTTTACACTTGATTCTCAGTCATTGCTGCCTTTTTTTCTAATTATCTCACATTACAGAACCACAAAAGGAATCCAGAAGCAAGTGGAAATCCACTGTTCTGAGTGCTGTACAGACAGCTAGAGACAGTCCCTGTCCCAAGCAGCAGGAGAAACAGCAGCAAACTTCTAAAAGGTAAGAAAATAGCCACCATTTAAGAATATATTTATAGCTGGATTGTTGATGGATTATATATTATGCCTACTGGGGCTGCCTCATGTTCAATTAATAAGGTTACATTAAAATGAGACCTACTATCATCACTTTTGGAACAATGCAGAGCAAAATCATGTGTGGTTTTGGGGGGGGGAAGGCAGCAAAGAAACTGCTAACAATCAGCACATAAGCATTGGAAGATAAGAACAAAATACTAGGGTATGCTTATCAAAGATCTATAAATATAACCTAGAGAAAAGAAAACTCGTGGGGCCATAGCTTCAATCTATGAATACCTTCAAAATATAAATATAAATGAAGGAAGGGAATTACTCAATCTCAGCAGATGCTGAGACGCAGAAGCAGGCTAACAAGGAAGGAGTTGAGACTAAACTCAGAGCACATTTCTGAATGCTAAAAGCAGCTGGAGTCTGAAAGACTATCAAAGAGAGTACCATCTTGCTAATACACAAAGATGTATTCAGAGAGGCATTAGGGGGAAGAAAAGCGGGCAGGGTGCAATCTTGCAAAGAGGAGAAAGACAAGCTGGCTACCCAAGCAACCTTTCTAGCTCCCACATCTCTCTGGTGTCAGGAATGGCCTGAATGGATTCTCGACCCTTGGGACAGGTGTTTACAGCACTCAGGCTCCTGCAATGTGACAGTGAAGCAGTAGCTGCAGAGCAAATAACCTCAGTGCCAACAAAATAGGCATGAAGCAAGACCTTTTGGAAATCAAAAGACAAACAAAATCCAGATTTACTTGGGGAATTTGTGAGAGTTTTGAGGTCAACTTCACGCCAGAGCATGAAGGTTTTTTTCTTTCCTTTTGTTGAGGGGAAGCTTGTCAAGTACGGACATGGCCCACAACCATTCTCACATGGAGATGCTGTCCTTGAAAACCTTGGCTCCTGGGACACACAGATAAAAATACAACATTGCACGTGGGACAGGCATCCCCTCACGCCTGCCTGCAGATTAGGTCTGAAGGTAGCTTGTTTTGCGCACATTACTCAGAGATAGGGGAGTCTGGGATTCCCAACGTAGCATTTGGTTGAGCGGGAAGAGTGTAAGTATCCTTTGGGTTTCTGTCAATCTTCATTGGTACTGACAGGGTCAGAAGGAAGTTCAGACTTTGGCCTTATTTGGATAAAACTGCATGCAAGAGCATTGTTAATGCAACACCCCATGTTAGGAAATCACATACTTGTGGTGACCCATGGTATTTCAGCCCCTTTTATTTTAAAAATAATAATAGGCTAAAAATGCCTATTATTATACCTGAAAAAACAAGCACATTAATACTACTATAGGACCACTAATTTATTCGATTTCTCGTGCTTTTTTACATCTATATTAGCAACTGCAACGCTACAGGAAGAAATGTCACATATAACACATTTGATTATCTTGGCTACTGAATCCTGACTAGTGACATTATTTTAGATGTGTTACCGATAAACAATTTTTCTATTAGTCCAAAATGCCAGGCTTGATAGAGAGAAAGTCCCTCTCAGACCTGACAATTCCCAAGAACCTCAGCTTCTAGCATCTCCAATGATTTCCTGAAGACCAAGTCTCTTTAAAGGCTTTGGATCCTTTAAAGCTCAACTAACTATAAACAGCATAGAAGAAGGAATAATTCTCCCAGTTAAGCCTCCCACAGAGACTGTTCTCTGTGCCAGTGTACAGATGAATAGGCTTTGAATGCTAATTGTAACACTGTGTGTACTCTTCCTGAGCTAATCAGCTCACAGGGTACAGACAAGTAACTTTTATTATCAATTCCATTCCAGCATACAAACCCTCCTGAAATGCTTTTCCAATAGCTAATTTAGAGACCTCCCATTGGCTTAGTTCAGGCTGTGGAAGGTTTGTAAACAAGCTGTGTTATTCAAGAGGAATTTGCTCTCTCTCTCTCTGTTTCCCTTGCTTTCTCTCTCTTGCCTAAAGTATTAAGATCTAATGGAAATAGTTGCCTAAGAGAGGGAAGCAAAGCATGCTAATACCTATTGGCAAAGGCGCATATTCAATGTCTCAAGAGGTTTCATGTGCAACAGACAAGAAAACTCACTGCAGACCTAAGTAGTAGTGTATCATTTGCTTTACAAAGTAAAAAATCACTGCAAAAAAAGAAATTATTCTCTCCTTTTGATAGTGGAGTTGTCTTTACCATCAGAAGTTACATAGAAATTTGGGATTGTCCCTCAGTTTGAAATGAAATATTCTACATATGGTCAAAGTTAGCAGTGATAACCTTCAGATATAAAACCTCTGCTGGGAACCCTGCCAACATGAACTGCAGACAGCATCAACAAGCTGAATGCTAAGAGCTTCCCCACACTGCGCATAGCTGTTCAGATTTATATGGAATGGGTAAAGAAGTGCCAGTAAAACTGATTATTTTTTATTGCTACAAGAGACCACAACAGAAATGTGGCAGGGTCACTTTCAGACTAGATATTCTCTGCTTTTAAAACCCCAGTAAATGTGCTCTTAATCTGTTCAGAAGTCTGTTTTGTTAAACAAAAAGTGCAGTTTCACAGAAAGAAGACTTCTAATGTTTCTGGCACTGGTCTGTTTTAAATCTTTGGGAAAAGAGAGTGCAGACTGTGGAAAAATGAGCTTTCTTTATAAGCTCAAGTGTGTGAATAGCTGGTAACAGTCCTCAGGGGAAAAGGAAACTTAAACCAACCACTCCTCTCACTCATCCCCCTTTCTTCCAAAAAAAAAGCCAAAAAAACCCCCACCAACCCAAGAGAGAACTTCTTTGAGATAAAGGGAGCTCTGTCATTTAACAGCATTCTTACTAAAGAACAAAGATCTTAGTGTAGCTCAAGTGGGCTTTCAGAGACTCTTTGTAAATGGTCTCTCCTTGCTGGAAGTTCATTTGATCCTATTGTGTCCATATTCCACTGTAATAGGTTGTTACGTTGCTATTACACCATTGTTCTGAACTGCACCCGGGAGCTGCTGCTCTTCCATACTACAGTGTGATGTGGGGAGATATTTGCAAGCCATATCAAAAATTCACATTGAGTTGAAGTGCGGGGAAACATTTTTCTGCCATGGAATTCAGATGCAAAACAAGGACTTTGTCTTCAGATAAGCCATTCATCAAATTCCCAGTTTATGCTGAGAGAGGGAAATCACTGAATGATCTGGTCTCTCTTACAGCTGAACACATATTTATGAAAGCCACTTAATTCTTCAGCCCCTCTCTGTAATCTATTTTGTTCAGCAGTGGAGGCACATTTTTCAAAGGTCTTAGTATTTTTCTTGACCAGCTTCTGAAATGGGGAGTGCAGACCAAACTCCCCTTCTGTTGAAGTTGGTAGCAGAATCCCACTTCTTCAGCCAGAAATTGAGTAACTGTGGTTCCCACTGACAGTATGACTACCTCAGAAAATAGTATTCATGTCCCACATAAGTGACCCTTTTGTTTCTCATCCACATTGATTCCGTATTGTCACAGCAGCTTTTTGTACAATACAAAGAGTCTAAAGAGAATTTTAGAACCACATGAAAATGTCATCTTGTCTTCACTTCAGACAAGGATCTCTTACATACATTTACTTTGCCTTTTTCTCCTTAGCAAGGAGATGAAAATCTCAAGCATCTCATAGCTCATTATTAATACATAGTCATGCTCTGCTGCTCACAAGGGAAGATGGAGATACTGGCAGCAGGCCCCTTGAGACAGCAGCCTGATTATACAACCCCTGTACATAGACAATTCCAAGTGACTGCGCAGAAGAAAGGACCAGTTACAGTTATTAACAACATTTGTTAGGCACCAGGAGTATTTGTGGTGCTCTAAAAGACAAACACTGTCCTACTTTATCCTGAAGAACAACAGATGTCAAAAGATTCTTTTGAAGAGGCAGAGAAAGCAACAACTTACAATGTTCCTGTTGGTTTTGCTTTCTACGTTTTCTCCTGTCATTAAAGGGTTTGTAAATAATACCAGAATGGTGAGGACAGGCTAGTGACAATGACTCTGATTAAATGTGCTTTGAGGAAGAATTTGAATGAGAAAATACGGATACCCACATGCTGGGAGATAACAGCAGCCAGCAAGAGCAAAGGAAAGCAAACAGCACTGGGATTGGCACTGATGACTACACAAAACGAACCAAAGACAGAGATTTGGCTTGATGAGGTGTTGGGATGAAGCATTTCATGTTAGAAGGGAAAGCCAGAAGATTAAATGAAGTAAAAACATGATTTGATTGTCAGGCAGAAGGTGATTGTTAGAGCTGCATTTAAGACATATCAGGAGGGAACAATGAGGTTGTGTAAAAGGTGGGAAAAGGTTAGAGGTAATCATCAAATGAATGACACTCAAGATGAAAGAGAGTAGGATTATTATGATATTACTTAAAAATGTTTGATGACATAGAACATTAAAATGCTTTTAGGAAATGAATAGAAGGAGCCACCAGATGGATGAAGGAGGAGAAGGAAGTAGTTCAGTCATGCTGTCACACATCATTGGGGAAGGAAAAGGACAAGAAAAATACCGACAACAAAATCAATTAGGAGAAAATAAGGTAAGTCAATGGGAGAAGCTTGTCACAGAGCCTTTCAATGTTATTCTTGAAGTCAATAACATTTGGAGGAAGAATGACAACAAGGCAGCTTAGGGAAAGAAATGGAAGTCTCAAAGAGGGACTTGATGGGAGCAGTGGGACTTCTGCATGAGAAAGATTTGAAAAGCCTCTTGGAAATAATTTAATACAAACAGTCCCTCTGGCTCCTGAACGCCCTTTCAAGACATTCTGTGGTGGAAGAAGCAGAAGCAAGATGTGACCTGTGGTTGCGTGTACCTCACTCAAGTACAAAGGAGAGAATTACAAAGTGGTAACTAAATAATGAACTTGAGCACTTGTGAAAGCAAAAGAAGGAGCAGGTGATAGATAAGGAGACCAGGAGCTGCACGGACACTAGACATGTCCATAATTTATGGGGTATACCTGAATGGACAAGGAAAGGGGAAGACACAAGGAGCACTCAAAGAGCAATGGCTGGTGACCACTGAAAATTTTGATAATGAGCAGTCAGCTAAGACACAATTAGGCACCTATATTCAGATCACTTTCTTGGCAAAGGGTGACATCTCTGATATTCAAACATGCTCTGGCTTCTTGGTAAAGAAGTAGATGCCATGTGGATGCAACTATGAATTTAAAACAGAAACAGGGGAAAATAGTCAAAAATAAGGCAGCCTACAAAGCTGTATTTACCAGAGATAAGACTAAATATATTGCTTCCTGTTATCATAACTGAGAGGCTGCATGGTTCATCTCTTCCTTTCTATTTTGCAGACTTTGACAAGAGTCAGCACCTGCTCGAAGGAAATAAGCATCAGTATTAGATGCAATCAAAAAACAAGTTCTTGCATTCGTTAGATTTACTCCATATTTGATGATGCAAAAGGCTCATTTGAAGTAATCGACAGGGCAGTACTTAGCAGATGCCACTTTGGCTGAAATCAACAACTGAGGGATCTGTTAATTATAGACTCAGATACTTCAACCTATGGTTTCTGGACCCCTGAGGATACATAGAATACTTCTAAGGAGTCTGTAAAAGCAAGAATCATTGGGTTCAGATTTGCTATACAGGATATGTATCTTCAGTGAGAAATTTTAAGGAATCTGTAAATTAAAGGGAATGTCCCTCTACATAGTAGTTTCCAGTTCCTTCACTCCCCAGATCGTGTAGTTGACCTAGAGAAATATCACATAAATGTAATTAAGCATGCAATATCTTCCTTTCTTCTTTTTAGGAAGATTTTCCTTCTCTCCCTTCTTCCCATAGGGGCATTTCATACTATTTAGAAAGCATTTGTTAAAAGATAGGTTAATCTGTATATAAGATCCTAAGATTGAGATGAATGTCTAATGTCTCTCTATTATTCTAGAAATAGACCACATGCAGTATTTACATGTAGTGAAATGACTCCGTTTTAATGAGACTATCACTGTGGAGAATAAAGTATTTACACTTTACTCCCAAAATAATGGCCAATTGCTCCTTTTTCTTTCCAAAACTGCCAGTTTTATTAGCAACTATCCTAGTCCTTTAGAGAATTCTCTCACTTCAGCAACTCCAAGGTTAATTTTGACAGGACACTGGGATTTGCTTCCAGAAAAGAGGAAGGTTGTGTTAACCATACCAGCAAGTGTTCTACCACTTCTTTTGTTGTCAAATTATTAGTTTGCTTAATAAGAAGGTCAGAGGGAGAAGGTTTGCAGATATATTTTTTCACATCATAGGATCCACTTCAGATCAACCCTATAAATGGTCTGAGAAACATAATAAACCCCACAGTTTTCATCTGACTGTTAATTTCTTCGTGGCATTCTGCAAGCAAGTTGGAGCTCACTCTTCTTGCTCCAAGTCAAGTAGAAGCCATTAGTTTCTCAGCAGGACATACCCTGATTTCAGTGCCTCGCTACTGAATCTATACAACTACTAGGTTGTTGCAGTGTGAGCAAAGTGAGCATGCACTTGCCTTCAAAACATGGGAGAAATACACTCATTTTGTCCCTAGGCAGAATTACTTGTTTCTCTATTATCAGAAAAGAATAAATACTACTTTTCCTCAGAGCAGTTAAAGAAGGAAAAAAAAATACTGGTAAGTGGCTTGCAAAAATTAATATGCATTTCAAGATTATGAGTTAGATCATTTTATTATGCCACACAATTTCCCCTCCTTCTTTCCACAGATAACATTCTCATTTGATACAACAAACTTAAGTCAGTTTTGAGCATAAACTCATTGTTCTTTCTTCTTGAAATAGGAGCAATAGGAGACAGCAAATACAGGTGTATAACATTTACTGAGGAACATGCAGTTTGCTGTATACTCTTAACAACGAGTGATTTTCCCAAATGCCTAACGACAGACACTGGACTGTACAAGACAATTATATATGCTTTAATCATGGAGGACCCTCTGAATCGGCACTTTTGACATGAAGGCTACTAAGGAATATTTAAAGGAAATATATCAGAGGTAATACCAAGTAAATGGATGGGCATTAAGGGGAAGAATGGGGTCATATTTATGCAATTCACGTAACTTGCTCCAAGTATAACTTCAAACAGTATCATCTTTTTTCCCTACTCTCTTAGAAGTAAAAATAAATTCCTTTTGATTTTACACGAAAGCTGACACATCCATCATATCTTTGTCATGCAGCACAAACCAGCTTTCCAGCTTTACACTCTGTAGTAACTTATTTCTGCTTTTTCCAATTAAAGAGAATTAAAATGTCACATTTAATTTCTTGTAGGTAAAGGTGCATAAGCTATTGGAAAGTCAGGGAAATCTGTTGGTGAGTGTAGAAAGTTCTAAAAGTCTTTGCCTATGTTTAAGAGGCCCACTGTATTCCACAGATAATGCCAAGAATTTGTAACAGGACTCTACTGTCCTTGAGTTCAGGGGTTACTCAGAGCTTTTTCCTGTCCACAGAGGACACTGCAAGAAATAGCAAAGGATGGCATCTTTGAAAAATGACAGAGAGTCAGAGAATGTTCTGTCTGGGTGACAATCATACAGCCATTTTTGAAGTCGGAAAAACATCATATACTTCCTCCAAGCCTCCAGTTTCTGCCCTTGGAATCTACCCAGCATGACTACTGGCAGCATCTATGTCCTGGGACTAAGGTGGTCAGTAAGGCACCCAAATAGAGGAAACTGCTGTGTACAGCTGGTTACAGATGTAGTTTAGGTCTGGCAGGATTCATTAGTGCACAGCTGTACTAATCTGAGTGCTAAACATCTACCCAGCTACAGCAAAGTTACATCAGAGCACTAAAAGTCAAAAATGTCCTTCAGAAAATAAAGAAAGAAAGGAAAAGATTTTCATTTCAGTCGGCTGGTTAAATCCCTGAGTAATCTGTCCTGATCCCTCAGCTGGCCCTGCTTTGAGCAGGAAGCTGGACTGGAGACATCCTGTATTATCATATGATTTTCTGAACATTACAACCAGTCTAACCCCTGCAGCATGATAAATTCTGAAGAGTGCTGCAACTTCTTTCTTAAAATTGCATTTTTAGATAATGAGAACACTTTGCAGAACTTGCATGAAAAAGAAAGGAAGAAGCTAGATCACAGTATCTTATATGCCCTTCAAAGCCACACATACAAGAAGTGTCCAAGGCATCCAGCTTGCTAGATGTTAAGGGAAATGTGAAACTAAGCACTCCCAATGAAACAACAAACAGCTACTGTATCTACAAGGAAAGGAAAACAAATAATATGCAGCTTTTTATTGCAGTGGTGTCGTGGGTTTGACCCTGGCTAAATGCCAGGCACCTACGACGTTTGCTTTCTATGCTCTCTCCTGCTGCAGCTATGCAGAGGAGAGGAAAAACTAACACAAAACACTGGACTTATGAGTTGAGATAAGATCACTGATAAGGGACGCACAAGATTCAGGGCAAACGCAGGCGGGAAACTTAAANCCTCCCCACGGCTGTGGGGGGTTCTCTGCATCCCCTGGACCCCATGGGCTGCAGGGGGACCACCTGCTCCCCCACGGTCTTCACCACGGCTGGCAGAGGGTTTTCAGCTCCAGCGCCTAGAGCACCTCCTCCCCCGCCTTTCCACTGACCTTGGTGCCTCCATGTTGTTCTCCCTCACATATTTTTACCTCCTCCTCCTCCTTCCCTGGCTAAAAAGAAGTGCGTGCTCACATTGTTTTGATTTCTTCTTAAATATGTTTTCACAGAGGCGTAACTAACATCTCTAATTGGCCCAGGTTTTACCAGCAGCATGTCCATCATTTTACAGCCATCAGAGACTGGCTCTGCTGGACATGGTGGAAAATTTCCAGAATCTTTACTCAGGACATGCAGGAGCCATCTTTGTACCCTACCCTGTTCACTGGCAAAAACTGGGCCAGGCAAAACTACCACAAGTGGTATTCATACTTTTATTTCCACTCACAATAAAGGTGGTAACATCAGCAGAATTTATTCTAGATTGCAAGGCTGTGCAAATATCTATATAAATCAAGTGCAGTGCTTGGGTTTTTGGCAGTTGGCCAGAATAGCTCTCTGTGTAAACAAGTTTGGCTATTTCTATATTAACCACTCACAGCTATATCTGTCTCTTGGACTATCAAGCCAGAAGATTACCCTTCACTTTATGTTTCTCTGTGTGGGACAAAATCTAGCAGTGGAGCTGCATTTACAGGCAATATAATATGTAGATGATACGCACTGTAATTAAATAAATGTCCATTTTTCTGAGCGAGGTCCACTTAGGAATGCCCTGCTGATTTTAGAAAAGGACTGTAGTTACTAAGTTCCTGCTGAAACAATAAACCAACTGTGTGAGTGGTAAAGTTAGCTGGAGAAACAAACACAGAAGATTTGCGCAATGACATAAATTAGGACTTAAAATTATCTCAGCAGTTTACATAACATTTGCTGCGCACGAATCCATTGCATGTGGTGTTTAATATTGCATATATGCTTTGGCAGATCCAGTGCAACTTTACAGTGAGGCAAGGACACAACAGATGACAACTCTCCACAAAGCAAGAAATGTGATAGCTTTATTCACATACTGCAGATGCAGTGAAATGAATCTGGGTTTAGTAATTATTTATTTATCTGCATGTGGGATTGTTTTGTCTATTTCTTAGATTTTGGTTTGGGGTTTGTTTTTTTGTTTTGTTTTGGTTTTGTACATAGGTCACTATTGCCTAATTAAAACCTATTATTTGTAAAGTACTGAGTATGTCATTTGATGTTTTGCAGTCTGGTGCCTATTGCCTCTTGCAACACAGCTGTAGTAATACGGAGTAAATTGAGTCAGTGATGCTGTTCAAAATAGGAAAGAGGATAACCTTGCAAATAAAATGGTATGCAAAAATGCGTATGTGATTTGTCCATGTAATTGTAACTCTGAATCGTAACTCTCTGGAGTCCTCATGGCAGATTTTAAGTATTTGAACTGAGGAACAAAAAAATGCACAATTACCCTACACAGAAGTCTGTGGTTAGAAGAGAGCATTGCCAGGGAGCGTTTCAGAGCCCTCACACCACCTTGCTATATGCTTGCCAAGAGGGGTCAATGAAGAACTTCAGTAAGCCAAAGACTTGAAAACGGTATCCTTTGATGAGAGGCACATTACAGATATAGTTCTTGCTCTGTGCAGTCATAAAAACTCATTTAAAGTGCCAAGATCTATAGTACTGCTTTCTGCTACATTTCGTGCCACCTAAAAAATTTTAAAACAAACCCCCAAAGTAAAAAATTACCCCTAGAGGACCTGGGTCAAGAACTTTGTTGTCATCACGTAGCGACTTTGTCCTGACTGCAGAATAGCAGGGAGGAAAAAACTCTATATGCAATCTATTCTTCCAATATGTAGATGAAGATGTGACTTCTGGAAGTCCCAGAAGGTGCAGATACGGCATATAGGATTGTACTGGCCCCTTTGAGCTTTGCATGCCATCAGTGATAACAGGGCTGTTTAAACACTCCGCTGAAGAAATAAACAGCATTTTCTCTTCAAGTGCTTGAACAGCAAGCAGCCAGTCATCTTAGTGCTGAAGGAAGGAGTCTGAGGCTTAATTTCCAGGAAGGTTATCTGTATAAAAGCAGCTATGTCAGAGGAGCAGTATCTAGTTTACACAACAAAATATCCTTAAACTACTAAGCTGCAGGCAAAGACTGAAAATCAAAATTAATTACAAGCATGTCTTGGCTGCATAGAGACAGAAATGCTGCGGCCCGGTAGAGAACTAAATAAAGTAATTTAGGGCACTGGTGAGCATTTAACAGGAACTTTTATTTTGAAATGTATGGAGTACATCACTGTGAGGGTCAGCATGTAGCAGCTTTCCTCTTTAATTTGGGGTACTTTTGGTACTGAGACGAAAATAAATGATTCACTTCTGCATTTTTTGAACATAGGGCACATTGAGAGGTGAGGATGACAACTACTTTTTTTGCTTTAACCATCTTATTCCCATTTTGAACATCCTTTGCCCCACTCTCACCCCCTACTCTTTATTCAACCATTACTACCTTTTGGGATAGGATTATCAAATGGCTGGGATAAAATTCACTGTGATTTTCCTTGGCACAGCATTTTAAGTGAAAGCATTTGCTATTACAGACCCTGATAATGGCACCCCTAGGTACAATACCCTATTTCAGAAGATCTGTTAAACATTATGAATTCCCAAATAGTTACCTCCTCGGGAACAAAATCATTAAGCTGGGTAGCCTGACTTAATTAAGATTTAAATGTCATCAGTGATTCACTCTGTTTTAATAAACTCATCTGTTTTCATGTCACTTCTGTAATTTACACCATAAAAACCCAGTCATGTTGTTCCAATGTCTCAGGAGCACAGTTAGAAACTATCTGAAAATCTTTCAGGGCTGCCTTCTTGCAGGTTTCATGACACTGTAACAGATGCAAACAGTGTCTTGTGAAGGTAAAGCCTTTACACAGAAAGGCATCAAAGAGAGCTTTGTGACCACTAGAAAATTTGGAGCAACAACACAAAGAAAAGGTACAAGTGCTTTGGAGGAGGAGCTCTGTTCAGAAATGTGCTTTGCCATAGAGCTCTGAAAGCGAGCAGAGTTAGAAAAAGAAAACATGAGAAAACAGGTGTTTATGTGAAACCCATTTCAAAATGGTAAGTGTTAAAATTTGCCTGGTAGCTTAGCAGGTCCACTATCTAGTCCCATAATACTCCATTCATCGTGACCTTTCACTATACCTGGACATTAATGCTGCCTCAGGAAATCTGTGTAAAAGTATTATATGCATTCAGTGCACTGGCAATTTAAAAATCAATATATGACTTACCAATATACTTCACTTTTACATGCAGGAGGGCAGGAAAAGATCTGTGGCAAGGTATCTCACCTCTGTGCAGTGAACTGAGCAGTGCACAAATATCATCCTAAAGGGAATTTAAGCACTCTGCAGTGGATCTGCATGTCATAACCACCAATGCACAAATGCGTGCTCTTGAACTCTCTAAAGGCATTCCTCTTTGATGCTGGACAGAGGTCAAAACATACATAAACAACTATAGGTCACCTAAGTTTCATAAGGTTGGTAGTTACCACTGTGGTGGATCCAGTCTAGGAACAGCATTTGCCGGATGGGAAGCCTACCCCAATCTACTTCAAAGCACAGTTGGGAGTAAACAGGTATGCTAATGAAGAAATTACATATGCTACTCATTTACCAGCTCCCAGAGGAACATTAACAGCAGAAGTTGATTACACATGCAACAGCAAGAAGGTCCTATACCTGATCAAACACATTTGTGGGTACAGCACTCCTTTCTGTGCCAGAAACAAGCAGGACAGGCAATATACAGATAAAATTATTCATCATGTGCCTCGTGATCAGATTAACAGGGGTAAATGCTCACCCTAGTTGGTGATAGTTCTAATTAGAGACCGAAAGACAGCACTTGACATAGTCTGCGATTAAATAAGGAAAAAAGCAATTAAATGAGCATACAAATACCCAATGTAGGTTTATTTTGTTTGTATGGGTTTTTTCCTCTACAAATACTGAACAGATTTATGTGCATGAGATTTATGTGAATGGTTAGATATTGCTGAAACTGTGCTTGCTTTCCATTTTGTTTGAAGCAGCTCCACTGAAATCAAGTTTGTTTATTTACCTGGTATTTGACAAACTGTCTCTGGCACTCAGTTATCAAGGGCTCATGCCCATGTTTCTCACTGGAAACTCCGTTCTCCTAATAGTTGCTGTAAGCAGGACAACACAATAGGTGGTTTTGCCTCCAGGCTATTTTACCTGGGTCTGGTATCAGCCATGTTTTATTACAACCTGTAAGACTGAGATATCTTTGATTGTCTTTCCTAAGACTTCCATTTTCCTTTTCTTTTTTCTTGTTTTTTCACTTTCATATACACTCACACACAGAAGGTATATTTAAAGGAATATATTGATCTTAATGACCTCTCAAAATTTATCCTGGGGCTAATCAGAGGCTTGCTGTTCTGGGCTGGCTAAATCTATCATGGTATTGAATAATTCACAGCCTGCCTTAAAGGCTCCAGACTAGGTGATTTACCCCATATTAATGTGATGCTTTTGCATTTTAATAGGCTTATGTTAATGTTTTACAAAATGATATAGCATTCTTCCGAACTCTCCAGCAACAAGGGATGATGGTATGAACCACATAATTCTTGCAAAGGACAGCCAATAACATCAGATTTATGAGTGTTGCTACAGCATCTGTCGTAAGCTTGAGCCAGACCAAACCATTTTGTTGAGACTTACCCCTATTCTGACTGCACAAGTGGCTTTTCCCAACCTGTCTGACACTTTAATGAAAGTAGTCAGGCACAGGAGAAAAGGTAGGGCATTCTGAAAGCAGAACTAACCTTTTCAAAACTGTTTTAGTGGAGAGGCTTTAATATTCCTTTGAGAAAAGACCTAGAAGAGAACAAAAGAGATTTCATCGCTCTGAGGTTGGAATTTCAGAGAGCAGTGCTCACGAGTGGGGTCATATTTTTCCATTTGAAAGGGAGACAGCCTGTCAGCAGAGCTCAATGTGTTAGGCATATGTTGGGTGTTGAGAATCGTAAAATGCAGGTCAGGTGATGAGAACACTCACACCACTTCCCTCCAGCTGTACTGCACCTTTATATCTCAGCTGCTCAACAGATCACAGGAGTGCTTTCCCCAGCCTCTCAAGAGAGCAAACGAATTACACTTATCTCTTAAAACCTGCTTATGTGCTTATGTGAGAAGGGACTTGAGGGTGGGGGGGAAGCCACAACGTCTCTTCAATAGCTGCTGGTAGTGGCATACTTGTACCAACAGAGGATGGAAACAAAAGGGAAAAATACTCCAGCCCTGGGCCTTCTGGTACATGGCAAAGTGGGAAATGAACTCCAGTTCTGCTAAATGCAGACTAATATATATGAGGTGGTGGGGGGGAAGTGAACTGCTTACCCTACTGGCACTGGTCAACTCAAGCCTTGGAGAATGGGACTTACTGGCAGGTTGCATGGAAGATGGTGGCTTCCCATCTTCATACAAGGGAAGGCTAGAGAAGAGAAAAAGAAAAGGTAAAAAAAGACAAATGGGAACAGGGAAAGAACAACAGTACAGAAACTTATCATTAAACAGAGTGTGTGGCATTATCTGGATTGGTGTACCATTTCCTACCACTGACAGGCAAAACAATTGCATTTATTGATTTCAAAAACAATTTTTTTGTTGCAAAAGGCAAAAAAAAATTTCACGTGATTTTGTGTATAATAATTCCTCTGACAGGAAAAAGAGGGCAACACTTAGCCAAGTAAGCCATCTAGAAATGCTAAGACTTTGAATCTTCGCTCAGGTGCTCACCTAGCAAACAGAAAATTCATTTTTAGCATGTGACTTGCAGCGAAGACCCAAGCCTTCATTTCACATACTCCAACCCACTTCCTCAAATGCCATGATGTAGAAGCCATCTCTACCATAATGAATATGCAATGTACTGTGGAACATCTGCTGTTGGTTTTTAAATGGACTGCAAGCAATTACGAAATACACCAGGGAATTAAAAGATCCAGGTTTTCATTCAATGTTAATTTAGATAACCATGTTAGCCTCTGGCTTACTGCCTGCTATGAGGTGGGGCTGCTTGTTTCCAGAAAATTCAGTCTGCACCTGAGAGATTTTCATGACAGCTGGACTGTTTTGTTAAGACTGTCAATGTTAACAACTGCAGCAGAAGTGTCCAGCAGTTTTTCTGGGCACTTCTAAAAAGATAATACAGGATTATTTTTCACACCACATGCAATTGAACTGTGGAGACTGTGGCCATAGTTCAGAAAATGACACAAGGAAGTGACTGAACATTTAAAAGGATAACAATACTCTCTGGAATTTAAATGTTTCCTATTAATACACAAGCTGGAAGAAACACTAAACTGCATGCTTCAGAGTTTAAGCCAATCTTAGCTAGTAGGTCTTCATAGCAGATTATCCTATCACTGCTTAATTTAGGGTCTCAGGAATCTGCATGGGAGCATCTGGTGCAGTCAGACAGGAAACTGAAATACGAAGTCATTTTGGTATTTTTATCTTCTCTACCTATAGCATGTGCAAAACTTAAAAGCAAGCTGTGCATCTTCAGAACTTTAGAGAGTTAAGCCATGCACGTGGCTGAAGAGAAGGCTGATTGTTACATACATGCCTCCAATTAAATACCTACATTTTAAAATGTTGGCCATAACATACATCTACCACTGTAATGAAGGACCCGTAAGACCATCCAGGTACAGTGACATAGTGAATCACAGAAAAGAACCAGAAACAGCCACAGTAGAGGTTCTATTCCACCTCCCAGGCCCTGAATGTTGAGTAGATCAGAAAGAACAACTGATGTGTCTTCCAAGGCAGGCTCCTTGAACACTGTATTAGAGCATTTTCCTGTTTTTGCAACTATTGCCTCATGTTCAGCATGTGATCTACTACATCTGCCAGGTCCTTTTCTGCAGAGCTATTACTAATGTTCAGATCTATCCTGTGCTTGTTTAGCTGATTCTTCTTGTGTAAGAGTAGAAACTTTACTCATCCTTACTCAAACACATCCCACACTTTCATATCACACAGTGTTCTGTCACGACCTTTTTAAATTTTCATCTTCCCTTTTAGTTCTTTGTGGTCTCTCTTAGTGCTGTGTTATCTGCAAATGGAAAAAATGCAGTTTCTATCCTAGTGTGAAGGCCCATGACAAAATCTTCTGTATCAATATGGACACCTTGTAAGTGCAAAGATGAATTAAAAATCTTCAAAGTTGAGTCTGCACTTTCTTAGCAACTGCAGTCAAAGAAGCTGAAACTTGAAATCTAGAAACACAGATTTTTTTTTTTCATTCTTTTGCTCATTAAGCACTTGTTTGTTACAGTTAACCATCTAAAAAAATCAAGAATTCACTTCATTCTAAAGTCAAACTGAGTTAATATTGAGAGTAAATTACATGTATTTCTCTTTGAGCACTAGTCAATTTAAACATCAGTCACACAAAAACAGATTTACAGCAGAAATGAGTTGCCTTCTCAGAATAAATGAAGCAGAAAGCCTGTTATTTCCTTATTCAATCTTTTGCATACAACAAATGTATTTTAAGTATAACCCATGATTTTAAAGATCTGTAGAATTTAAATGCATCCATATTTTGCAAAAGGATCTTTAAAACTTACTTTCAAGACACAGATTGTCATGGAACAGGAATCATTTGGGAGTGTATTAGATAAAAAGAACCTGCAATAGGGAAGAAATGTTATTCCATAGTTCAAAGACTTTTTTATCTTTTTTAATACCAAACTTTATGGAGGTAACTCTTCTCCTTATGGTAAATACACTTGACTTTGGAAATAAATTAATTTATTTCTCTACACTTAAATAGGAAATTACAAATCCTCTCCATCAAGTTCACTATAAAGAATGTTATATGCTTCAGATAGAGTTTCATAAATTAGTAGAATAGCAACCATTATTCTGAAAGAAAAATCAGAACAATAGAAGTTTAAGAACACAAGCAAAAAAATTCTTACTGGATCTTGTGTTTGTCACCGATCAGAACCCAAGTAAGAACTTCTTTCTGTTCTGGTTTTGCAAGATCTCTTCAAGTGTAAGAATATATTTGGTGTCACTGTATTCTTGCAGGACTTCTAGAACATTCTTCCAGCATAACAAGACTTAAATGAGAGATGCTGTGTAAGTGGAAAATATGATGACATTAAGTTTTATTTTTACTATCTCAACAATGATGGCTTAATACTACTTTTCACTCCATTTCTCAGCTGAACCACTTGGTAATCCTATTCAATCATCTATATAGTAAAATTCCTTATTAACAAAAATAAAAGAATTATCCTGATTAAATTATTTCCCTTTAAACAAAGATGAATAATTTTCACTGTGGGTCTTCAGCAGTTTGCTGAAATATAACTAAACAGATGTCAAGAAATGGTGAGAAGTATCTGAAGAAGCTACTTAAGTTATGAATGGGTTTGTGTAGTTTTAAATTTCACATCTTTTCCATTCTGAGTGGCAACAGAGTGGAGACTTATTCTTGTTGTATGGATTATGTTGTAATCAAACTATTTTTCACAGGGCCTCCAAAGTAAAAGATGACTTAACACTTTATGTAAAACAAAGCCTAAAATAGGATCACCAGCTATTGCAATTACACTGCCCCACATCATGAGCAATGGCTGCTTGAGAACCTGAAGAGATCTTGCTCTATACCATTAGAGAGCAGAAGGCCTTTTAGCTGTAATGCCCTTGGATAGCTGTGGTGGTCAGGCGTGCCTACTCTGTCCTGCACTTAAGCTATGCCTGTTATTTTTTAAGTCATATCACAAAGCAAAACATCAACAATAGTGTTTTTTAATATTCTGAGTTGTCACTTTGGGGCAGGGACGATTTCTGTGTTTATGGGACACCTAATAAAACAGGGCCATAACTCGATTAAAAGGTCAAAGAATTTTCAAAACTGACATAAGAAAAAGTAATGGTTAAAGTAATGTGTTCCACAGAACCAGCCTGCAGACCCTAAAGAACCTGGTTAGAATGGCTGAGCCAGTACAGACCAGGTGATAATTGATTTCTTATGTATGCCAAGTTCACATTAGGACTTAGAGCAAATCTTCTTGCTGCAGCTTTAGCTCAGTATTTCTTTACTTAATCACCATGGACAGAGAATGGATCATCCTTTTTCTTTCTGAAGCAGCCTTTTATGCTCTTGAAGACTGTTAATTCAACTCTGTTCGGTCTTCTGTTTCTTGCTCTCAGCAATACCAATTCACTTGGTCTTTCTTTGAAGGTCATGTGTTGTAGACTTGTGCTTATTCTCATTGCTATCCCCCAAGAGACTTTTAAGTGTTCGGTTTTTCCTTGAAGTGTAATGTTCTCTTTTTGACCTAGCAGGAGTATTGCAGCATACTGTTAGGAATAGAGGGTTTCCAGAAAGCTGATAAAATACGTTCTGTTAAAAGTTGAGCATCAAAAAAAAAGCTAGAGGAATGATAGTCCATAGCAATGCCTAGACTACTAATGTTTACTAATGTTAACACAGTAATAAGAGCATAGAATCATAAAATTGTTAAGGCTGGAAAATCTCTCTAAGATCATTGAGTCCAACCATTAACCCAGCACTGCCAAGTCCACCATTAAAGTGCCCAAGTGCCAGATCTACACATCCTTTACACTCGTCCAGAGACTGTGACTCTACCATTTCCCTGAACATCCTACGCTTGACCACCCTTTCCATGATGATTTTTTTCATAATGTCTAATCTAAACATCCCCTTGCACAACTTGAGGCCATTTCCTCTCTGTCACTTGTGACCTGGAAGAAGAGGTTGACCCCCACCTGGCTAGAGCCTCCTTTCAGGCAGTTGTAGAGAGCGATAAGGTCCACCCTGAGCCTTCTTTTCTCCAGGCTAAACACCCCCAGCTCCTTCAGCTGCTCCTCATAGGACTTGTGCTCCAGACCCTCCACCAGCTCTATTGCTCTTCTCTGGACATGCTCCAGTACCTCAATGTCCTTTTTGTACTGGTAGACACAGAACTGAACACAGGGTTTGAGGTGTGGCCTCACTGGTGCTGAGTACAGGGGACAATCACTGCCCTGGTCCTGCTGGCCACACTATTGCTGATATAGGCCAGGATGCCATTGGCCTTCTCAGCCATGTGGTCACATGCTGGCTCTTGTTCAGCTAGGTGTTGACCAGCACCCCCAGGTCTTTTTGTGCCAGGGATCCACATGCTTGTGTGAGAACTGCCAGGTAAACACTCTGTGTGCTAGGAATAATTTCAAGCCTCCTGGGGGCAGTAAAGATAAGAAACCAACACTCCCACCCTAAAAGCAGACTCCAGCCAATTCAGTTTAATAGGTAGATCTCATCTCTTCAGAGCTGCATCAGTACTTGGTATAATGAAATGAGTCATCCCATCACCTCTGCCTACTTCTAATGCTGTCACCAAATTGCATCAGCTTAAGCAGCTCAGAAAAGTGTCTCTTTCTGTTTTTTCCCTACATTTAACCATCTTAGAATCACTCTGTTATGGGAAAAGAGTAGAAACTGAAGGCTTCCTAGCAGTATTTCAGGGAATAACAGAGGGAATTACTGTTATTTCCAAAAGAAGAAAATCTGATAGAAGTTTAATGAGATAAAGTGAGTCTGGAGATAAAATAAAAACCTGTTCCAGAGAGACTACAAGTGAGTTTATAAACAATATTGTCGATTGCATGCCTACTGGACAAGTTACTACAGCAAAAGAAGTCTGAGAAGAGGAAATGAACAGAAGATTGAGACTGGTTTGCAGACATTTGAAAAAAACAGTGTCATAGTGAAAAGCCAGCAAGCCAGTCTGCTTTCAAACATGTAATCAGCACATTTTGGTGTGTTGATGATAGTGAGGTAAGTGGACAGCCAAGCTCATGTTGGCACAAGTGACTGTGAAGTGATTAATACTTAAGATACCTGAGGTAGAGTAACAAGAAGTGCAAGACGTAATTAAGAAAATAAAGAATGTGAATAGAAATGCTTTTCCCACCTGGTGAGAAAGCGCACATTGTTGACATAGTGTGATAGCTACAGATGGTACCTGGAGTGGGAAATGTGTGAGAGGTAGTGGCAAAATACAAGCATTTGTAGGACTCTTGTGAAGAAGACCTGATTTTTAAAGGTGCTTTCAAACCAGGATTATTCAACCCTATAAGTCAACTGGAGAAGGTGGAAGACGGAATTTTGTTCTTTAATTACAAACATGTTATATGATAGCAAAAGGGAACTCACTAGTTATTTAATCAGAGTACCACTGCTATGCTGCAAGGGTTTACTTTGAGATTATGTTAGGTAGTTCTCTTGTCTTAAAAATGAATTAGCAGTAAATTTCAACTTGTCTCATACTTGATTTCACAATTTTGGTAGATGTTTAAGTGTAGCTAAATAAATTGGACTAATGAGCACAGTAATTAAGAACTTGAATTGCCTGAGAAATTATATTCTAATCTGCATAGAATACAGGCCAAACACAAGGAAACAATTCATGTGTAACACCTATCAATGCATGCAATGATGCAATGTATATATCACTATCAAACAGCATTTAGGGTTCTATGCCTCTATGATCCCACTTCAGTATTGCCTTGGAATTAACAAATCATTGAATAAGAAACTCAATAACAAAAGTTGCATACATGCCTGCTCAGACTTTTATTCTAGAAGAAAAGGCTGAGATATTTTTTGCCATTTATAAAGAATTAAGCAACAACCTTGATAAAGCAATAGCTTCTGCTTCCATGTTTGAGACTAGTGGCATTTAGCGAAGTCTCTAGACAGAAAACTCTCTTAAAAAAAAATTGTTGGTATAATGCAGTTCAGCAGTGCTTCCACTACCATCTCTTTTAGCCACCACCCCAGTTATCTCCCTCATGTATTCTAGCATCTGACAAGCAAGCAGGCCCGAAACGCACGTCACAGTCCATACTTCCTCTTTAATTTTCTGAATAACATTTAGATCTAGGTATGATCTAATAGGATATTGTGGATGTTGCTTCTCAGGGAAGGGGTTACAGAGGAGCAAAAATATCCATGAGAAATCATTTCACTTGAATGCATGTTTTCCTGAAAAATGAATATTTTGCTGTTTTAATGGATGACCAGCTTCTTCCCACAGGATCATTCTTAATACCAATCTCTCAGCCTTGACAATACAGCAAATCAAGCTCCCATTTGCTCTTGGGCTGCACAACAGCTCAGGGGCAAGAAACATGAACTTCTTGGAAGAAAACCCTTTGGGTGTTCAACAGTGTTCTATTGCCACAGCACTTCTAACCCCTTAAGAGAAATAAAGATCCTGTGTTTGTCCCAATGACATCTTACCTACACCATGTGCCCTAGTGTGGAGACCAGAACTAACCCATTAGACTCTAACCCTCTTCTCAGTAAATCAAAATGTTACCATTCAGCCTTATTCTTTTTACAACTCAGGATGAAATAAGTTACCCTGCAACAAAACCAAAGAAAGTTGTTGGAGTAAGAAAAATTGCACAAGATTTTTTTTCTCTCAAGAGCTGCTATATTATGTGACTGGGGAAAGAAGAGCAGATTTTCAGGAAACAAAGGCTAAGTAAATATAAGCATAAATCAGATAGCAAGTGAATGTCAGTATTTGTTGGCTTATTTCAATACAGGAATTTAAATTGATGACTTCCTGGGCTGCAGATTAAAAGGTTACAGAGGATGCAGATAATCTTTCATGCAGAGCATGTTGGAGGCTTGGAATTTACTCTCCAGTATTTGACATACCAGTGTTAATCCTCATGTTAGCTTTTGGGAACTATCCAATCCAAGGTAAACTGCCTGCTTGACTCTTAAAGAGCATCTGGACAACAATTTACAGCAATCTCAGGTTCATGATGAAGGGATGTGGCTCAAAGTATGTGTGTTTTTTTCTGGATGGGACACCGGAGAAGATTTAAGTAAGTTTTACAGAATGAAATTAAACAAATGTTTTCAGCAAATTATAAAATTATTTAAGGAAGTTCAACACAATCAGATAACTTTTCTAATTGATCATACACTAGAAATTATTTTCATGCTAAGCCAAATCTGCATTTATATTTTCCAGGCATCCCTCTCAGCAGTAAATAGTTCCTGCATTCCTACAAATGAATGACCATTTAAATTTTGCATGTATTATTTTTTTCCAATATTTTTAGAGTATTCTAGTGCCATTTTTTCTTAACAGATATTTATTTCATACAAGAAATGCAACTTATGTGAATGTAACTTATCCTCTAAATTCTGTAAATGAGTGTAAACTAGTATTAACATCTAAAAATATTTAGTCCCCACTTCTTCAAAACTAGCTCTTAAAATTACACTGTTCATAAACACCTTCAATATTGGATTTAGGTACATGGGCAAGAAAGGAAATGCTTTGTTTTCTCCCTTTCCTCATGGATATATAAATCCTTGCCCTGACACTGCCTAGTTGGATTTTAGTGGTCTCAACTCACTTTATCTGGATGTTAGTGTCCCCAGGAACTACCATGCTCATAAACTCTCTGTTATTATACCACTAGGTTTTTAAGCAGGACTTGGAATAATTTAGAATTTTAAAAATGAAGGTACAGAGTAACCACTATTTAGCTGAAAATGGAAGGGATTTTCATCAGGCAGAATTCATAGCAGAATCCCCACTCACTTCAGGAAGATGAAATTCAGCAAGGACGTAGTAAGATCTATGAGAAATCTGTACTTACACTCAAAACCACTGAAATTAGAGTCTTGCTGTCTCTATAGAAGGAATCAAGTAAACACAGAGAGAAACTATAGATAAAAATACTCCTATGAATCCAAAAGTTGGTGACTATGAATCATAATTACTAATCACTTCCTTAACACACGCTTGTAATTTTTTTAAGGACTAAGGTAAACAATAATTGTAGCATTTCCTGCTTCCCGCTCTTTCATGAGATAAACAAGTGCAAAATATCTGCCTCAATTTAATTGGCCAAAAAAGAAAACCATGAAGATTGCTCACTAAATACTTTTTCCAGACTATAAGGTAAGTAAGGTTAAAAAACAGGAGGAAAATTTAACAACAGGAGAGGGAGTATGAGGCACTGTTTAAGGCCTTTGGCATTATTTCTTTTAGCGGTGAATGCTAAGAAAAGCTTCAAACTGAGATCACAGATGAGCAGACAGAAAAGGAAAATACCATTTTGTCTGTGAAGTTCTCAGAAAGATGAACTTGTCAAGAGGTAGAGAAATAGGTCACATGAAAGTTAATGAAAAGCAATAAATGGAATACATTGTGCCACAATGCTTCATCTCAATTAAAAGTTCACTTGCTGAATGCCATTTAAATTGACAGATACCGACCTCTTATCAGCTTGCCTATTTATCGTCTTTGCATTTATAAAGGCTGTTGTTTATCCCACTGGGTAGCCTCAGGAATCCTCCTGTTGCATTTCTTAGTCAAGAATAATTGAAGTGTAAAGAAGTGAAATGCCAGGATTCATAGGAAAATGTTTCATGGGAAAATGTTTCCTTTTTACAGATGTTCATGTGCTTCAGAATAAACTGACATTAGAGGAAGGCTGGATATTAACTTCTAGCAGTGTCTGGCATTAGACTGGCATGAACTAATGATTGCTCTTTGACCACAGCAATGCCATCACTTCAAGAGGCAGCTCCAACACCCCTTTTTAAGAGTTCAAGACCCAAAAAAGTGGTTTGGAAAGCAAGATAGGGAACATGTCGTATCTGCATGACATTCCACACTGCTGCACCAAAACCTCATCACACAGAGGTGTGAGGATAACAAACTTGCTGAAAGGGCTGAGGATGTGCTTACTGTTGGGTTACAGCTTCAACACTCCATTACTCTGTCACAACAGAAGGGTAATAGTTTATAGAGATGAGTTGAGACACTTGTAGATGAGACAAAGTTTTGCAGCTTTTATATGTGAGGGACATCTTAAGGCTGAAGGTGAGACACAGAAGAATACCATAAGTACTACTGAAATTGAGAACATAATTGCAGCGTGTTGAAGAGAAGAAGTGAGGCAGAAGGACGCGTGTTTTGAGATGCGTGTGAGCTCTCATTCTCTCCAGGTCAGGTGTCCATCCTAGATCTCCATGTTTAAGTACTTCATCCCCCTCCTTTGGTTAACTACTTCACAAAACTCACTTACCTCAGGGTGGTACTGGGAAACAGTGTCTCCATAACTGATTGCTGCTAAGTCCTTGACCTTGCTCAGGAAATGAGTGCTCTGGCGTGTAGCTCTCCTTCAGTGCCAGGATCTCAACCATATTTCCTTTAACTCCTCAGTAAAAGCCTGCATTGTGTAAGAGTTGTGGAACACCTTACACTTCCCATGTTAGAGCTGTGCCACTGAGCTGCCTAAACTGCCAGGGGCAGCTACCAAGAGGGAGTCTGACATTGCAGGAAGGGTCCACCGCTGCAAGGTGGGAGGGAAGAATATGGGTCTCTATTTTGTGATACACGGATGCATACCAGAGTTCAACAAGCAAACCGAATACAACAGACACACACAGGGAGTTTTACTGCCTTGGAGCAGAGCTGTGGCAGGTATTGATTACTCTTTTGCTGAGATGGGAAACCAGTGTGCATATGCAGAAGTTGAAATGTGGGCACCAAACACTTTCACTGCCAAAGCGTTAACAGGATGCTTCATTTTAGGCAAGTGTGCAAGTGTTTCAGGCATGGTGGGAGGCTAGAATACATGGGAGACTTTCAGAGTAGCCTCAGCTGGGGGTACACTGCATCTCAGTGGCTAAGAACAAAACATACCTCAAGAGATTCATCAATGACAGAAAAACAAGCTCACAGTTCCGTGGCTGCAGTTTACTGCACATCCAAGATTGGTGCTGCTCTGACAGTCAGGATGGCAAATATCAAATCCAGGAATACCTCTTACAACTTGTACAATTGCACAAGTATGCAGACATATTTTCAGAGAGATTATATATGAAAAGGAGAACAACTGTTCATCCTTAGCTCATAAACACATAAATGTACACTGCTACCATGCAGACTAAAATATCCATGTTTGGGATTTTTAAAAAAAATATACCTGTGTCTGAAGGCCTGAACCTGAATTAGCTGCCTACATTTAACTGTCCCAATGTCTTTATATTTTAAGGACCTGAGCAATAAGGATTTTGTACTGAATTCTTGCTGATTTTTATTTGTTCAGTACAGTTAAGAAATTGAGCACTTTGGGTTGCTGTCTCCTCTCCTTACCCAAAGCCTCAGGCTGTTAAAAGCGTGAAAAAGAATGCATTAAGGGTTATTTTTAAAATGCTTCTAAGTGGAATTTGTGCTCAGTTAATATTTAAGTACTGCCTACAATGCACATAATAAAATGGGAGCATGCTTTGGAAAGCCCTGATTGAGTGTGCATGTCGGCTGGTGCTCTGCTAGCCTAATGCAATTTGATTTTGACATAATGTAATGGAGCACAGTGATGAAAAACAGAAACCCTAATAAGGCTCCTCTATTCACAGCTTATTTATTTTTGTCCACTGAAGCAGAGCGCTCCTCTACCCCTCTCTTTCTTTCAGAGCATGTAATCTCAAAATAATTAGCTAAGATGACTTTTCTTTGTGTCATAATTAAATGAAATCTAAGTAACAGACTATTACTTTTATATTGCAAAACCATAGGGGCATATTTTCCACCTATGTATACTGGCAGCACAGAAGTCAGCTGAACAAAGGAAAAACCTTCAGCAGCAACAACTTTGCTGAAGGGAAAGCATAGGACCAACAGGACTTGACTGTCCTGTAGGTGCTCAGAAGAGAGCTGGCTGTGTTCCATACTGTTTCAGTTGCCTGCTCTTTAGCATCCAGGCAGATCAGACTGCACTGTGACTGGTATAAGGTGAATTAATGTTCAAAAGAGAATTGTATCAGGTTACCAGATTAATTTCTGCATGATTCTGGTTGTGAACACAGGTTTTTAGGGTGAAAGGCTAATGCATTAACTCAACACATCAAGCACATCTCATTATGCAGAAGTCAACATTAATACACTCCATTTCCTACATTTTTAAGGATCTGATGCTTTCAGGGACTTTTTCCTTCTCATGCTAATTGTATGATTTGCATCTTTTATCTAACATGTAGTTTGTGTCAAATAAATTCCTTTCAACGCAACAACCATCAGGCACTCATGAAATTTGAGATCATCTAGAAAGCAAGGGAAGTAAGTTGTGCCAGAATAGAAGAGGATGCTATTCTCAGTCCCAGTGGGCAGCAAAGCTAAGCAAATGAAAGTTACCCACTGAATTGAGTGCATTCACTCTTGGAAGAAAACTGCTTTTTCACTTTAGATGTGGATGCAATTATCCTCTTTCTCTCCCAGCCACACACATACACATCTGGCGATAATCCTGGCCTTTACAGGATGCTTTTATGTCACTGGAGGGGGGGGAAAAATGAAGGAAAAAAAGCTGTAAATGTTCTGAACAGGCACTCCTGGTATAAAAGTGCTAAGCCACCAGCATAGTGAATATTCTGTGACACTCAAGCCTCAAAGACTTTTAAGGATGTGTCCAAAGCCATGTCTGAATGACACTGTGCTGAACCAACTAAGATGGTTAGCAGCAATAACTTCACATCCTGCATAGAGATGTAGGATGAAGTGTAGGGAACCTTTATGAAATCTGTTGCTGACATTTAAATAAATTAATGATGCACTCTGTATACAAACAAGAGAAGCTGATGTTTCAGCAGTGATGGGCCTGATTAGTTTTTAATTATGATGACACCAGCACTTTAATGGTTTGTGTTGAGCATTTTAAGCCAAATTTTCAGTAAACCTGTTCATGTGGAAGCATAATGCTTTTACTGGCATATTCAGCTATGTGAAGGTATGTAGATACTGGTTAAATTTAAATTGTTTATCGAACACATGCTCCTGGATTGTCCCACCAGCAGGCTTCATTCAGACAGCAAATGTGCTGCCTTCACACCTACACACCTGCTTCCTTCACAAATAAACCACAGATCTGAAGGAGGACAGGAAATGTGTCTGGGTCTCTCATGGACATGCCAAAAAATGCCTAGCAGCTTAATACACATGAGCTGAGAACTGCCTCTGGCTCAGTTAATCTAGACACAGCCAATGTCATTTTCCTGTCTGCTGCACTTGCAATGAAAGGTAGTTTCTGTCCTTCTGGGATGGTAGCTGTGAGGAAACTGCTGTTTCATGAGAGCAATTGATGCAACGTATAATGAGAGCAATTCTAACATGGATGCATTACTGTTATTCTTTTTTTATGTATTGCTTTCATCAATCTGGACACTGACAGTCTGAAAAAGAGTGGAGACTTTTTGTGTTTATAAAAAAACATCTATTTCGATATAGTAAAGGGAAAACGGGAATTTTAACTCTGTCTGGTAGATCCAAGAAACTCATTGAAATTCATATTATTGTATGATGCTGTGTTATTAGGAAAGCTTTAGTCTTGACCAAGACTACAGAGAATTGATTCCCACGTAATTTCTAAGTGACTATTAAAATGCAGATAATTTGTCTGAGTTGGTGAAGTATTCTCAAGTGCTCAAAGGGAAGATGTTAAGACAAAAAAGGGGACAGGTATTAAGTTGCTCAAAAGCCAACAAAAAGATAATGTTCTTTTACTTCCCTTGCCTCTCAAGTGTTGCTTTCAGCCCCTCAAAGCTGGTACAGACAGAAATAAATTAGATGGCCTATCATTAATCAGAAAATCATAGAATGGCTTGGGTTGGAAGGGACCTTAAAGATAGATCATCTAGTTCCATCTCCCCTGCCATGGGCAGGAACACCTTCCACCAGACTGGATTGTTCACCCATCCAGCCTGGCCTTGAGCACTTCCAGGGATGGACCATCCATAACTTCTCTGTGCAATCTGTTCTGGTGCCTCATCACCCTCACAGTAAAGAATTTCTTCCTGATACCTAATCTAAATCTCCCCTCTTTTAGTTTAAAATAATTCCCCCTTGTCCTAACACTACCTGCTTCTGTAAAAAGCCCCTTTCCCCCCTTTAAGTAGTGAAACCACAATGTGGTTTCCCCAGAGCCTTCTCTTCTCTGAGAGAGCTGAGGTTGTTCAGCCCTCTTAGCCTGACAGATAATATTAATATACTATTTGCATTTATTTGTATTAAATGCTGTATTAATGGTGATAAGGTGGAATTTTGGGTTATATTACAGCAAATAAATGTTCTGCAATAAGAAAATGGACAAGTTACCTTCCTGTCTGGAGGTAGGTCAGAAATTTTCTCTCTTATTCAATAGCAAAAGCCACAAAATTGTTCCCATGTCCCAAAAAATACATCTAAAAACCCACGTTAAGACATTGTGATAGGACAGAGACATGTTACAAGTCCACTCTTATCCACTTCAAATAAAAAAGGTATTTATGCTTCCAACATATGGGTTTTTGCAAGAATAACATCCACAAATGCTGATATAAGTTAAGTGTCATACTTGGAGGCTACTCCTATAGTGGATTTTGGTTAGAACCTAAGACAAAATGTATTTTGCTTTTTGTAGGTAGTGAAATGTCCCTTTAATTTAAAGGCTGTGATGAAACATGCCACCTTTGGAATCAGGATTTTGCATTTTGTCCATCTGAGGAACAGATAATTGTGTTTTACAAAATTCAAAAGTAGCAAGAACTATGAAACCTGACTCTGTAAGGATGTCTCTTGTGACTGGATTTGCTAACACCTCACACAGGGTCAGCTCCAGATGGCAGTCTTCCCAGTTGGGGTGCCTGCCACATATAGACTGTCTCATACAGACTCCCCTGTGCCTCATAAGGGTAGAGTTCCTGTTACAGTGGGCACTCCTTTTACAAGGCTGCTCAAGCTGCCTCTTCTCTGCCTGCTGGAAACTGTGGAGGGAATAATGCATTTGAGACAACTAACTCTTCCAAATTTTGAATCATTCAGACAACTTCTGCTAAAGTCAGCAGGCTCAGATCAGACAGACACACAGAGGAACACTGTGTAAGTCTCGTTATCTTCTGAAACAAGTTAAAAAGGAGCTGCCATGCATGCCCCAGTAGGATTCTGACAGGACAGACCCAGTTTCATGTTCCTCTGATCAGCTGCAGCACACCTCTCCCTGGTTCCTCACAGACAGTACAGCAATGCCATGAGACGGTTAATTACAGAAGGGGCAAGGCAAAAAATGGGGAAAAAAATTAGTATCCTTACATCTCTTTAGCACCATTCCCCTTTTCCCTTCCTCTAGCAGTAGAAGTGGGCATTGCTAGCTGACACTCAGTCCCAATCTCAAACCCTGGAGTAGTAAACACCAGTGTTTTGAATGGTGTTATCTCCTCCTGTTCTTTCCCAGCATACTATGTTACCTACCAAGTCAAAAGAAGGACCCCTTTACTTCCTGCACTGAGACACTAGGACATGCAGAGCATTTAAAATGCAATATTAATTTGAGTGGCTGCAGATTGCAGTACATTTAGTATATGAGGAGAATAATACCTGTGCAAGTAAATCACAAATGTGGTAACAGATACTTTTTAAGAGAACCATGTAACAGTGTGTCAAAGTATTCTTCTTTTATCGTGCATTAAAAGAAATCCTACCCTAGAACTGCTGAGAAAATAATTTATCCTGATTTTTTTTAAGCCTGATTCAGTCCTCTTAACATAATTTCCTGAGCTTTGAACTCATTGAGTCTTCTAATAGTGTCCTTAAATGAGGGAAGGAGGTAATTTTCTCTCTCACTGCCTTTAGGAGATCATCAATCATGCATTACTCATAAGTGTTAGCATTGCACCATTCTGCCTTTTTTTTTTTTCTGAAGAAGCCTAATCATGCATGGAGAAAGTGCTGTAGTGTAAAAGTTTCCATTTATAAAATGCACAGTCTTTGTGCAGAATTGCTGTACCTCCTACAAGGCAATTTTAGTATAAAGCCTGACAATGATTCGAATCTCTAGCTATAATACATTTTTTTATAACCTTTCAGTCACCTGCTGCCACAACACATTTCTATAACAAGCAAATTCCATGGATGTTATCATGACAGATTTATAAATGAGTTGTACTGTGATCATGTCACAGAAGATGTGCTTATTAAGCCAAGGGGTGATGCAAGTATTGAGCTATTTGAAAAGCCAAGCTACTTCTACTTAAATCCCAAGAAACAGGCACAAAGATATTAAGAACTGGTTTGACTGAGCACTTTTCAACATTTGCATATTCAGTTAATTTCAGTAGTAAAACACTGTCAAATTAATATACTAGTCTTTTCCACTTGAAAAGCGGATTAGATCACATGAAATGTGATGGTCTTTGTCTAAGTCCTCAACTTTAGTCCTTCCCACATTACAAAAGTCAATATTTGCTTTTCCAAAAAGAATTGGAATTGGCAGTGGGTGATTAGAAGAAATGAAGTCTGAATACTAACCGTATCCAGTGGCAGTAAACGTCCAGGAGCAAAACACAAAATAATTTCTGAATCTCACTGTTCATTGAAAATGAAAAACAATTCCATATTAGACATTAGTTACTTCAGGAAAATAAATCAGAGCTGGAACAAAATATCCCTGGTGCATTCCTGCTTATTTGCAAAGTTCTGTTTCCTGAATACACCACTGTACAGCAAGAGACAGCATCTCTGTTCGCCATTCCATGGTGCCACAGCACGACATGCTTGGTTCAGGATCACACTCCCTTGGACTTTCCACTTTCTTCTTCCATTACTTCCACATACCTTTCCATCCAAACAACACCCTCTGAGCTCCATTCACTCCTGTAATACACATTTCTAAATGGCCTTACATGAATTTTTGCTGTAGGCAGTTGCATGCCCATCTTTTCCATGGAAGATACTACTGTTTCAAAAGATGCTTATTTGTTTCCAAATACTTGTGGAAAAGGAACACATCTTTTCCCACTGTGGTTTCATTATGCTTTAAACCAGTCTTTCATGGGGTATATATAGTAGCAGCAGCAGGGAGCAGCCCACACTTGAGGCTAGCAGTCTCACAAAATTACTGTGCAAATACAACTTAGTGCTTTCTCCTCTTTCATGCAAGACTTGAGGCACTGCCTCATGCCTGTCAAAAGACTGCTCTGTAAATCCATTCTGGGCATAAAAAAGGAAAATATAAGTAAAATGCACATGTTCACCAAGTCTGTTTTTTAACCTTTTGAACTCTAGAGAAGCTTTTTAAAGCAATCAGCTCCAAGTGCAAATGATACCCTGCTGCCGCTTAGCCTCCTTTCCCAAGAAACCCATTTGCAAAGTATTATTTGTTTATTTGTCTCAGGATAGAAATAAGCATTGAACATGGGAATGTTAATACACTTCATAATGATAAACCAGGGGTTTAAATGAGTGCAAAAACTTGCTGAGGCAAAGAAAATAATTTTAAAGCTCTAATAGGATTCCTTGCATGAATTTGAAACATATGCACATAAAGCACTGACCCAGGACATTGTCACTGCTGTTTCAATTATAATTATGACTTTGCAAGTTGTGTCTTATTAATGAGCATTCAGTGCAGTGCTCCACCTATTGTGAGAGTTGTAGTACCTTCGATGTCCCACCCTTTTTCTGAGAACCATCTTCTACCTAATATAAAACTGCTGTGAAATAAGGTAATACCACACATAACAGAAAAAGCCCTAAGTAAAAAATTTGCATATTGACACGACAGTCCATCATAACACAGAGATACTTGTGCTGCCTGAATGACCAGTAGCAACCCAGCATGGGCCAGGTGTGGTACCTCCCCAGGCAAAGAAGTGACACACTGAACTACCCCTGCCAGCACTGCATCAGAAGACTCACCTCAGGGAGCTGGAAAACAAGAGAAGTGCAGAATCGCTGCTTAATAGCATGCAGGTATTTGGTGTTCTTTCCCTTTACAGCCAGCTACCCAAACATCTACTTGGAGAGCACATACAAAAATCTTCCTCCTTGCAGAAGAGAATGGAGAAGATACACAGGTCACTGCACCAGGCACATGCTATGGAAGCACTTAGCCTGCCCAAGAGAGAAAGGTAGAGAGCCAGCAAACAAGTTTTGTTTCTGTAAACAGATGCCACAAAATTGCGTACACACAGAGTAAACCTCATTTAAAGATTAGATGACGAACTACTGCAGCAGGTTTGGCTTCCTATTTAAATCCTGCCAATTCAACTTAACTCCTGGGGTCCCTGAGCACAGTACAACTCGCCTGGCTCTGTCTTTTCTCATCCCAGAAGCATACATCAGGCAAAGCTGTATGCATGAACAGTCAGCACTGCAGTGTGCTTTCAGCTGCACAGGTCTTTTTATCTCCTGCAGTGCTGTCAATCCTCCACAGGATGGCTGATGCCACTGGCAGTATTAATGCAGTATCTTGCCCAAATATGTGTCACTTCTATCTGAAAGAACAAGTTAGAGAGATTTCGTGGAAATGTAAGTGTACCTATGCAGAGACTCACTTCCCTGGTCACAAGGTGGGATCCTTACCATGTACGTCTACTCAAACCCACATCTTTTTTTCATGGAACTTTCTCAGTTCTTCAGATCAACAGTGTAATTGACCCTGCCAGTCAGAACTGTAATATTGCAGGTTTCTTTCTTCAGCTTTTGTTTGGCTTCAAATTCATCTGTCAGGCAAACAAGGATGAAAAGAAAAATAATACGAGCTGCTTAGCAGAAAACTTTATCCTTTTAAACCAAATCTTCAAATAGTTATTAAAATGAAAGCTTAGCTTTTCTTTCCTTCTGCTGCACAGAAGCAGCCTCAGTGAGAAAGTCACTATTACCTATTTACAGAGTATATTTTTCCCATTCTAATGTTTGTTTTCTGTTTCAAGTGCAGCATATAACCAGTGAGCAGTTAAATTTTGTGCCTGTTATAGAACTCTTAAGTGTTGAAATCCCACAGCACATTCATTGCTAAGGAGCATACACTTTCCAGCCTCCACACAAACTGATAATCTTTGTTTTCCACATGCATATTCTCCATCACACGTAAGTCTTTGAAGTTGTCTACACATATAAGGTTAATTGACTACTGTCTCATCCAAAACCCATGCACGATTTCCATGCAAAGGCTTCCTTTGACCTCATGGATCAGAACTGTGATGTACAAAAAAGTCTCTTAATGGTAGATGTACCTGAAGAAAAACTCTGTTTAAGTTAAGTGAATGAGCCATCTGCCAGCCAATTTTACTAAAAAACTCCAAATGTGCAGGATGATAGCTTTATGGATCTATTTTTTTAGCCACCAGCTTCACAAGGTGTCAGGCTGATAGAGGCCACAATTAGTCATCTGCCAATCTCCAAACCATCTTTCCTAAGAAAATGAAATAAATAAAAAAGGCTGACTGCATACTTAACCAGATTTTGCAGATACAGGAAGCCATAAAAGCATGAATATTTATTATGGGAACCTGAACAATAAAGTGCTTTTACCATTGAGTAATGTGATAGTACTTGAGAGAACTATGCCTGCTCCATTTACTAGTTTATAGGCAAACAGAGACTGCTAGCTGTAGCAGGAAATATGAAACAGATTTGATTTACAGGTTTTTTTGCTTCTAGGAGTTGAGAAAAGTTTGCAAATGGAAGCTGTTTTTCTACCTCCCTTCTTGCCATGAGTCCCTAGTGTAGGGGAAACCTGCAGTTCTCAGAAAGAACAGGTGCCAATGGTACTATTTTATTCTTCTGACTTTTGCATGGCAATCCTCTTTTACTGGAACAAGCAACTGAAAAATATTTTAATTAATCTGTGTTACAATGACCCTTCTTTTTTACATGTTCACTGCACTTTAGGAAAAACATACTGAGACATTCAGTAATAACAATTTTCTGAATTTAAAATTTAAATAATTGTAAAAAAAAATTGTTCAAAGAAGTGCTGCAAATGGGATCTTTAGGGGAAAAGAAGCCAAATTGGGATCAGACTAGGAGTTGTGCTCATGTAGAGCTTCATCCCACTATGAACGAAGAGGTTTTGACTTCCAGAGAGAACATGGCATAAATGACTTCATGTGTGTCTACTTTTGTTTATTCGTAATTGACTGACTGACTGGTTCTGCTTGTCCTCCCTTATTCCATTAAAATTTTAACTACTTATTATTTGAGCTCATTTGTAACCAGCTGTATCTTTCTGGAAATGTGCACAAGTAGCATACCCATACTGTTTCTCAACATTTTATTCAAAGACACAGTACTCACATCCAGAAATAACACACTTCTATGGAAATCTGTTCCAGTCCATGTGGCTATGCTAGCAGGAACTTTCTGTTTGCTTCTTTCTTTTTCTTTTTAACACAGATCAAAGAATTCTTCTTGAAAAGCATCATAACCTTCTTTGCTAAACCTTCATAAATACAAAGATAGAATACTTTCAGACAACGTTAATTCCCTTACTGCCCTGCAGGAATCAACCCCTGCGAATATATTGCCTAAAAATACAGTGTTGGATGAGAGGCTGGACATGAGTCAGCAGTGTGTGCTTCCAGCCCAGAAAGCTGATTGTATTCTGGGCTGCATCAAAAGCAGCATGGCCAGCAGGGCAAGGGAGAGGATTCTGCCCCTCTGCTCTGCTCTGGTGAGACCAAACCTGCAGCGCTGCATCCACCTCTGGGGTCTCCAGCACAGGCAGGACATGGGCCTGTTGGAGTGAGTCCAGAGGATGCCACCATGCTGTTTAGAAGGGTGGAGCATCTCTCCTATGAGGAAAGACTGAGGGAATTGGGATTGTTCAGTCTGGAAAAGAGAACTGCGGCCTTCCAGTACCTGAAGGGAGTCTACGAGAAAGATGGAGAGAGAGTATCTGCAAGAGCAGGTACTGACACGTGGAATGGCTTCAAACTGAAAGAGAGCAGGTTTATATTAGATATGAGGAAAAAAATATTTACTGTGAGGGTGGTGAGGCACTGGAACATGTTGCAAATGTCCCATGCCTGGAAGTGTTCAAGGTCAGGCTGGATGGGGCTTTGAGCAACCTGGTCTAGTGGAAAGTGTCCCTGCCCATGGCAGGAGGGCTGGAATTAGATAATCTCTAAAGTCCCTTCCAACCGAATCCATTCTATGATTCTGTGATCATGGCATGACTGGTGTGGTGTGCAGCTACCATGCTGATCTGTTGGGTGGTACTTTCACTCCCTTAGTGAAAAAGCCTGAATCTTGCAATCCTTCCTCTTCCAGGTATCCCAGCTCTTAACTCTAGTCCTTAATTGGGAGACATTATAAGAGATAGAAAAGACATCACCACACCCACCCAGACGCTTATCCAGGCATTTCACTGCACCAGTGGAGGAGGAGTATTCCACTGCATGCTACAAGTGCACCATTAAATGTGAGGAGGGAAGAGCACAATGGGAGAGCAGGGCATGCTCTCCAGAGCATGGCTGCTGGCTACCTACAGCCTGGTTATTACTGACAGAAAATTGCACCTTAGATACAGTGCATCACTTCTGTGCTGGTCAGTCTTCCCAGCCAGGATGTTTCTGAGAAATAAAAAAATATTCTACTCAGTTGCCTATGTGATTAGAAAGATAATTGAAAGGATAGACTGGGTAGCCTTCTGCTGTTGATGTGCAACAGCACAACATGTGACAGGATTCAATTTCCAGTGCACAAACCTGTGTATCATTGCCCCATAAGCACACTTTTGTCATCCTTTTCCAACAGCCCCTTTGCAGACTTATCCCCACCTTCTATTCTTTCCTTCACTACTACTTTGATTCTTCAAGTCTGGCTCAGCTCAGCTTTCCATGCAGTACGTGATCCAGACAGATACCTTCTCTTGTTCTTACTTTTCAGACCCATGGATTTTCTCTAGTTCAACACATTCCTCTCCCCTCTTCTGTTTCTTTTGCAGTTTAGAGCCAGGCTTCTTTCTGTTCCTTCATACTTACTGCTCTTGCTGTAAACACCTTCTCATCTGTAACCTGCCATCTGAAACAGATTGCCTCTTTCTCTCTGCTTCATCAATTCATTCTCTCTTTTCAAATCTCAATCAAAAGCATAGATTTTTCTCACTATGCTGTATCTTTTATTTTTTTTATTGTGTTATCATCTTTATGCCTGAATGCCTTAATTAGCTCACTGTAGAATGTCTTTACACAAAGACTTTCCATAATTTATAGTCTTCTGTATCTGAGGGACATTTCAGTCCCTATTATTTATGACGTTTTCTGTAAACGGAGCACGGTAGTAATCCTGTGGTCTGCCAATAAATCAGTCTTACCTATAGCAAAGTTATGACCTGAAAAGAAGGACTGTATATCATGACTGTACAATAGAATTAATGAATGAACTGCTTTAAAGCATATCAAATTAGCTTGTATTTTTTCAAATATTTGGATCATCTGAAGGGTAGAACTCATTTAATGTAAAAGAAAGATATTTTTACCAAGTTAAATGAGTAGGACTTGTGAAGTTATTATAAGGGCTCTCTGCTTAATTTCGTGAGCTACTGGTGAATTTACTGTAGGTCCAACTCCAGTTTCTACTGAACACCTGACAACCTCACAAGTGGTGTCTTTGAAGAGACAATCAAAGAACAAAAAGCAAATGACAATCCAAAGCTCGGCTAATGATGGAAAAGATCAGTTGTATTCCTTAGGGAACCACTGGTCCTTCCTGCACACTGACAAATTCATGGTCAATCCCAATATGTCAGTAAATTGCACAGACTATGACAGTACCATCCCAGAAAAAGTGTTCACACTGCTTTTGCCCACACTCAAATTGAAATAGGAATAGAATTTTACTCACTCATTTCTGAATTAATTAATCCAATTTAGTTTTTTCACAGAAAGCTCAAGAATTACAAAAATTTTGGATGACTGCATTTATATTTTACTGGATTTAATCATGCCTGTAGCATAGTAACTGATAAACTAAATACTCCTATTCTAGGTCATATTCCCTGGCAGTAATCTTTCAAGAATACATTCTCAGAGATGGAAGCAGGAGAGAGAGATAAGAAAATCAAAGCAGGAAAAAAAAAGAAACCAGGCCACAGCATATTTAATGGAGACAATAAGGTCAGACAGCTAGCAAAAACACAGGGAAAAAGAAAAGCAGACATCAATGTATGTGCACTGTGGAGAAATTATAGGCAAGAGAAGAAAATTTATAAGGTCCTGAAGGCTACTGTCAATGTTCTTCAAAGGGAAAGAAAATAATCTCTACTCACCTTGCTTTAGATAAATGAGATAGATATGCTTTGGATAATGCTTTTAGACAAGGTTTTTAGAAATGTTTTAGATAAAAGAGATAAATCCATTATTTTTCTTCTAGTCTTAGTTTACCACATCACCCATTGCTGTGGTTGGCACATGCATGACATGAGTCTGTGACAGAAGATAGCTTCTGTGCTAACTTATGGTTGATAACCTGAAAATGTGAGAGGCCCTACTTCATGAATACATTCCTATACAACACCTTTCTGTCTATTGGAAGACAATGATGTCTTTCTTATAATAAAAAAATCTTAAAAGAAGTTAAAAAATGTTCTGCTCCCCCAACTTGGTCAGGTAAAAGAGTCTCAGAGCCACAGAATGGGCTGGGTTGGAAGGGAGTTTAAAGACCATCTAGTTCCAAGCCCCCTGCTATGGGCAGGGACACCTTCCACTAGACCAGGTTGCTCAGCAATACATACAATGTTTGAGTTTCTATCAAATATTATCATGAGCACAGTATCTGCACCTAAAGTCTGTCTTTTCATGTTATGTTCTTTTCAGGTAGAAAATAGCTAAGCATTTAGCAATGTTTCATACTACACAGCTCAAAGCACACACAGGGCTGTATACAGCAAAACCACCTGCAGCTGTGGGCTGACAGAAAGCGCCTATGACTGTGGGAAAAATGTACTTGACAACTGACAAAAACTTGTCTTAACTTGTTTTGCTCATTTTCATCTAAAGACAATATTTATTGTCATAGAAACACAGAAGTATTATGTTTCTGCAATCTGCAAGTGAACAAGCCTTAGGGAAAGAGGGAGAGGAGTACTGCTCGCACAGCATGAGAAGGCAGCTCCCTGTCTTTGGGAGCTCAAGGAAGGAGAGCAGGGCAAGTTTGAAGGCTCCCAAAGAACAGGAGTTGTTCCAGCCTGTGCCTTGCAAGGCAGCTGTTCTGCTCTGTTAGGAACCACAGCCCTGTTCTTCTCATTAAATTTGAGCCCACTTTTTTTCTGCTCATTAGAAAAAAGGACATTGTGTACAGACATGAATCACTGAGCAGCAGTAAATTAGTAAAAGTGGGGAAACTTGGTCCTGCAGAAAGTTAATTTCTCTGTCTCTCCACTGTCTTCCTGAGCAGTTATTTCTCAGGCTCCAATTCCTTTTCTAAAAGGCTATTTCAATCATAAATTTTCTGCCCATAAATCAGGTAGCCTCTCTGATCCTTTCTCACAGTTTCCTTTCATGGTGATTCTTGGCCATCTAAAATACAGACTTCAAAAACTGTTTTGCCTGTAACAATAGCCCATACCTTGTCTATTCTCATTCTTCAAGACCTAACAAATTTTCACTGATGGCTTTCTGCAGAACATATAAATTTATCCTGCCATTCCCAGTCTACATCACTAAAGGCGAAGCTGTAATACGTGCAATTAATGCTTAGCATGCAAAATGAAGTCTGTAATTTAATACAGGTTTGAATAGCAAAGAGAATTGACATTTGTAGATCAGATGCCACAGAAACATTGGGGCAAAGTTATGCAACTTTGCCCCAGAGTCCATACCAGAAATGTACATGGAACCTAAACCATGTGATTTCACTTTCATTTTTTATTTTTATAGGAATTATGTGTATTCACTGGGAGTATCTTTACCCTGGAGTCTTTTCTTTTATAGATTTAACAAGGTTTAACAAGGATCTGTGCATGTTTGCCTACATAATTAAATTCAGAACAAGTCTTCTAGATGAGGACTCTCTATTAGCACTTGCAAAATGCCCATACTGTGTTTCTAGCACTCACGTTTGGTTTTAGTTTAGAGTTCTCTTAATTCACTGGCATCAATTACCATTTCCAGGGACACAATTTTTAATACATGTACTCAAAATAACAATTTTTGCTTGCCATTTCAATCCTATGCTCCCATCTACTCACTCCCGGAGATACAGGATTCTGCATCCCTGCTGGGAGAGCTGCGGCTCACAGAGGGTATTGATCTACATGGCACTATGGACACTGACAAATATGGACATTTTGGTGTCCTGAAGAGCTCAACAGAGAGACAGCTATTCCACTATGCAGGATAATCTCTACTGAAGATCTAGCAGGCTCACTTTTTATCATTCACACCACCATGTGTTTTTCTTCTGCTTGCAAATCCATCATATTATAACACAATATACCATATGCCAGAAGGCATTTCAGGGTAGTTTGGTTTATTTGGATGAAATACATGTTCATGAAGAGAATTGGAAATCTTTAGAAAGGAACTTGTTTTTCATGGCTTTGTTTTCAGAAGACAAAACAATTAAGTGATTGTTGAATCTTCTGCAGGCAGACAGCTATATATTTTAGACTTTCCCAGCTTTTGGAACTTACAAAAATCCAATGGCCAGAGAGGCTGGAAAATGGTGAGACACTTTTTTTTCACATTTCTTACACCCTTCAGAATGGTTCTAAAGATATTTTAGCTTAGGGAAAGTTGTTGGTTACTAACTACTTCTTGCAAGCACTCTCTTCATCTGTCTAATAATCTTCTTTCTGATTTCCATGTTGTGAATGGCAAGTGAAATGCAAGCTTTCTCTCCACTTCTTTATGGGAGGGCCTAAAACAAGGATAGAAGAATAGGAAAGCAAGCATATGAACAAAGACGGCAGGGATTTTCCACACAGAAAGACAAAACATGCTAGAGGACATCAGCCCTTGGTCCTTCAAATAAACACCCATCAACACAATCAGGAAGTGAAAAAAATACAGAATGTAAACAATTGTATAATATTTAGTCCAGAAGGTACTTTTGAAAAGTCATTGCACTTCCTCAGATCTTTTATTGTCTGAGAATTTTCTACTTCTCTATTTCTAACTATTTGTACTTGGGTCATGAGAATGAGTGAATGCAGAACAGATGGATGCATTAAACCACACTCCTAACAGAATGGGGGAAGAAAGTGGTGAAATAAGGAGAAATAAGAATACCATGATCCTATTCCTGTAGCAGAGGGTTATACCAAGTGCATGTATTTATGCATGTTATACAATCTCAAGTTCCTAGACACTGGAGAACATCATGAAGATTCTGTAATACTCTTCCAAAATGGTAAAGTATCCCGTCTTTTTAGCACATACCTTCAGACTACCCATCTCAGCCTAACAGTTTCTCAGAAACAGAGAGAGGAGGGGTGGAAACAGTCTGCAGCACAAAAATGAAATTCTGGAAGTACTACTATTACTGAGATAAAGGGATGGAAACATAATGTAAACAAACAATTTGTAAGAGTTTTGAAAGGAAGCTCCCATCTGTTCTAGGCACACAAAAATGCTACAGAAGGGACTATAATTTACAGCATAAATGGTAGTACTGTTAACCTCAATTTAACAGGAGAAGGAAAACTGCTATTCATGTCAAACACCATAGCATTATATAAATGATCCATGCAGAGCAGAAAAACTGAGACATAGAAATAAAATGGTATGATTTACACAAGGAAGCCAGGGGCAGAAGCCCACATATACAGGTATGCCTGATACACTTTGTCAAACCAGTGCTGAAAAATACTCTGCGGTAAATAAATAATAATAATAATTCCCCAAATTCTTCACATCTTCTGGGGGAAAAAGAAGACCTTTCAAATATATGATAATTGTTTTGTCAATAATCCATATTCACTGTAGGACAGCTGCTGTGATTCACTGGGTTTCACTCCAAAACCAGAATGGCAACTAAGGCTGTTTGGGAACAGAGGTCCCTTCCAGCAGAGTTGTGTGAGTGCTGTGGCATTTGTAACTGTACTTAGATGATTTGGGAGCACAAGTCCTCCTCAAAGTATTGACACAGACAAAATAATGTAATCCACCATCACAGATGCAGGATTCCTTTTCTAAGTGGATTAGTGATGAGAGCAGCTGGATTTATAGACACCAGAAAGAGTTATTCTATTCTGCTAATTGAGAGGAAAGAACATTTTCCAGTTCTTCAGCAGAAATACCCTTGCTGAAGTCATTATGATGAAAAGGGTCTTACCCTTATGAAACTACACTGACTACAGGGATGTGCATTTGGCTTGTTTCATAGAGGTGCCTATTTTCCTGCAGTTACCTGGGAAGACGAAAGAAAGGGAGGCTTTCATTTACCAGGAAGAATCACAGATACTACTGACTGATTTGCTGAATAAAGATTCATATTTTACCTAAAAAACCCTAATTTTTCCTTCTTCATAAAACAGTTATTTTTGTCCCAAGGCTGTTGCTGCAATTTTCCTGTTGATCACATTACTGTTAAATTTAACAGGTTTGCCCAAAGAATATTCCCTGGGAGGTTATACAAAAATCTTCAAAAGGCACAAAAGGCATTTGCACAAGGAGAAAAATTGGAAACACATTGCAGCTAGAATAAAATACTTCCCCATTAATGACAAGCAATGATTTTGCAGCATCAGGGCTCATCTGGTAGGACTGAGGTCTAATTTGGTACCATCTCCACACTGCCAAAAGTTACAGGTCAAAGCTACAAAAATCATGACTTTAAAAAGAGATAATTTCTCATGTGTTTCAACCAAGCAATTGGAGTTGCTTCCACAGAGTTGGGGGATGGGGGGCTTTTTAAGTATTTAAAAGATTTTTTTGTTGTTGCGTGATATCCCTGTTGTGACACTCTTCACCCTGTGCTAGAAACTGACACAGGCTGCCGGGGAAGTTGTGGGTACTCCCTCCTTGGAAATACTCAAAAGCCACAAGGACATGGTTCTGTGCAAGTGGCTCTATGCAGTCCTGATTGAGTGGGGATGCTGGACCAGACTTCCCTGATCTTAACCATTCTGTGATTCTCTATTTATTGCTCACCAGGAAAGGTTGGTACTAGCTTTGTCTCCACAGGTGATGTTTACTTACACTGGAAGACTCTTTGACAATGTCACATACAAGACTTCTGACTTCTAAATTATTTCAGTTTCTGTGTGTACTGTCAGTACAAAAGAGCACATTTAAATCATTGGCTTTTTCAATAAATTGACAATGTGCTTTCAAAACCTTAGAGAGTTTGAAATGTAGCTTCTAATTCTAATATGCAAGAATTTGTTGAAAAACAAATACTGCTGGAGTTTAATTAGGTTACTATATTTCATCTTAAATTATTTTGCTTTACAGAGACACCTAGCACTGCAATGAACAATAACAAATCTGACTATTTTGGCTAAGTACCAGTCAGATAAATACAAAATAAATACAAATTCCTAGATAAATACAAATTCCTAGAGGATGCTTTCACCATAACAAACTTTTTGTTGTTTAACAGTGGATTGCCACTGACAGTAACAAGCTGCTGATAACTGCCCAGTAAATCTTTTGACATACAGGATATAGACACAGCTGCTGAGTGCTGGACAACTTCATGTGTGACATCTAATTCCTGGAAGTTACCGGAGGAGCATGTTTGTTCCACAACATATATACATATATATACATATATACACACACATACTGTAGGACAGGAAGATGCCTGAGATAACTCATTTTATAAGACCAAACTTCACATCAGACTCAAAAAGTTCCTGTGAACGCACTTTGTAACGCACTTGATGAAGTCATTAGGATGAAATAGGTCTTACCCTTAGGAAACCACACTGACTACAGGGATGTGTGTGTGGCTGGTTTCAAGGATTAGAAGGGTCAGAGAAAAAAGGTGGGGAAACTGGCTTATAAAGGGTGATGCACAAGGGGAAATATTGGGAATGACCAAGGCATAGGAGTACTGGGGAAGCCAGGTAACCCCTGTTCTGAGCAGGGAGGATGGGGAAGGTGCCTGGGGTAGCCTCCACTCACAGGACAGATAAAGGACACTGGGAAGAGGAGCTATGAGAGGACATAGATCAAGCTCTGACAGTGGCATCAGCAAAGTTGCCAAAAGCTGCCATAAGTAACCACTGGCAATGGAAACTGGTACATTCACAAGGTGTAAGCACGTGATTCTTAAAGACCATTCCCTATTACTAGGAAACATCAGAATTTCTGAAAGACATTCCTGTATATCAAGTAATGCAGACTAGATGCTCCTTTCACTACAAGATGCCATTTCTCCCAGACTTCTTGACAATGATAAATAATCACCTGACTGTGAAATGGCCAGTGCAGTCCTAATGCTTTCTTATCAGCAGCAGAAATTTCATATGCTAGACTAAGAAAAAGACTGATTTAAAGAAACAGTGATATCAAGGAATCAAAACAGAACAGCTAGAGAATAGATCAGGGAAAATTAGGTGCAGATATTTCTCCATTATTCCTTTCTTTTAAGAACAAAACAAGACAAATTCTTTATCAGAAGACATATAAGGCCTTATTTTAATAGGCCATAGTGATGACATCAACAAAGTGTATTACTACAGCTAATTTATAAGAGTCATACACCTACACAGACCAGAATTGGAACACTCAAATATTCATATATTTGTTTAAATTATCTTAGACCTCTAACATTGTCAGAGTGGCCTAAGTTGACGTAAATGAAAGATAACCCACTACTATGCAATCTTCTTATGCAAGGGAGATAGGCCAAAGATACTGTCAATGCAATTAAGAAGAGCTGTACACATTTTGGTCAAGAAAGAGATTTTTAAGATCATATTAACTGAAAATGCAACAATCGTTTTATCACAAACAAAAAATAGAGGTAAAGTAAAAACCACACAGAAAGAATTATTCTGCATTGCAGCTCTGTCCTAAAACTTCAGCACTGTGGTGCGGTATTTACTATATATCTTTTATGGTTTCCACAACATAAAGCAGTCATATTTGGAAGTAGTCCCTAGCTTCAAGACCTCATTCTTTGCTCTGTGAAATTAGAAGTAACTCAGTTGAAAGAAAAATCAGTCACATAAAACCTGAATTTAAATCATATTGAAACCTTGGAGTTGTGTTTTTGGCTCCCCTAAAATGAACATAGAAATGCACGCTCAGATTCCTGCAAGCATATCAGGAACACTATTTAGGTTACATGGCAAACAAATTACACAGAAGATAGTCCACAAGATCCTGGAAATTTTATTGCTGCAGACCTTAGTCTCTGGGGGAAAAAGGAGAGAATTCTACTAACTGACGCATACTTAAAAAAATAAACACCATATTTTATGCTGGGTGTGTGGAAAAGGGAGTAAAGCTGATGGCGTGAAAAAAATAAGTGCAATATCTCATAACAAGGGAGTTTCTTATTATTACAGCCAGCAGCAAAAGGCTATTATATGTGGGCATTTAGGATACAAGCAAGCACAGCATCAGAGGGAGATCATATGGCAAGATGATTGTGATATTAGCCTAAAAGAATTTCAAAACACAATCTGCAGCCATGACAAAAGGTTTCTGTGAACTGCTTGATCACAGAAAATAATCGAAGAACCTGCATCTGGACAAAACAATCCATGCTGTAATTCACAAAAACAGCATCTAGGAACAAATGGAGCAAACTGGAAAAAAATGCAGTATGGTTTTTGCATTCCCTTCAGCCAGCTGATTTTTTTTTGACACTCATGTTATTTCTCAATTAAACAGCTCAGGTACCAGATACTGAGGCTTTTGCCTGGATATACAGTAAGTAAATAGGGAGGTATCTTTCATTCTCTGATTATTCTTGCACAGACTTCAAGGGAAATCTCTTGTCCTAAAAGTGCTGGAAGGATGACAGCTTCTTCTTTCATGACCCACCAAAGCTGCTTACCTTCTTGAACAGGAGAGAGGGCAGGAGAATGGAATGGTAAGATTAGGAAAAGTTTGGCATTTAGAAGACTTAGGCTTCTTATACAAAGCTGTCTTCAGTTCTGTTTGACCTTACTACAACCGTATGGAATTGTCCTGCATTGTTTTGTTGTAAAGTAGTTTGTTGGAGCTATTTTTGACACCAAGTGTTGGAAAGCTCAGGGAAGTGTGACTCAGAAATGGATCCATTTGATGGTTTTGGGCAGCTTTTCTGTACCCAGGATGAGAATGTTAGAGGTCTGGGCAAACACTTCAGAAATTTGAACATGATGTGTTATTTGCCTGAGTACGTAGGCTCTTCAGGAAAAGCTGCAGCTGTTCAACTTAGTTCCAGTCCATTAAAAATCTAACAAATAGATTTTTAAGATAAATAATCATATGACTAAGTGATCAGCCAGCTAGCAGGATCTACACTAATGAACACCCAAAAGTAAAAGAATCATAGGCGTTCTGAGAACTTGTGATGCCCCCACGCAACAGTGGTTAATAAAGCTGTAAGAGGAATCTGTGCTGCTCTACTAGCACATAGCCTACACCCCTGCAGAATAGCTCCCTGCCCACCTACAAATAACTTGCAATCTTTATGTACAATCTCAAATTTTACACAGAAAGCACAGATAGATTTTGGGTTTCATCTCCATTAATCCCAGCCACTGTAGAAACATTTTGTAGTTCTGCTCCTTTGTTCATAAGGACAGAAAATGATCCAACCAAATGGAGCATTCAAACCAGAACCAGAAACAAACAAACAACTATTGAGTAATAACTTCTCCATAAAGCAGTCCACTTTAATGCCATTTTCCTCTCTGGAATGAGGCGTGATATAACCGTATGGAACTTAGTTTACAAAAATATATTGCTAATATACTTCAGGAATACAACCATGTGATGTCTGATCACGGTAACATGGTGATACTTTGTGATGCTACAGAGATTATCAGTTATGCATTTATGAGATCTCTCCATTCCTGTCAGCAAGAAGATACCCAAAACCTGACTTAAAAGTTTGTTCTCTAACTGGTGAGCATGTGTCTCTACTATGCCTTGAGTTGGCCTAATTATTCTTAATTAATTCTTATCTTGATCCTGCTGTTACACAGAGCGGGTATTTGCAGAAACTTTATTTGGTGCTGATTTTAAGGAGAGAGAGCAAAAAAACATTAGAGAGACTTCAAAATAAGTTTTCCAGCACAGACAAGTAATTTCTGGTTATTCTGGCTGTTCAGCTAACTGCATTTTAACATCTGACTTTTGACACTGGATGAAGTAACGAAGATCCTGTTTAGTTTTAGGGAAAAATTTTACTTTCATCATTGACACCTAAAGAGAACTTCAGAACTGGGTGATTAGTACAATTCCACAGTTCTGGGGAAAACGCATCCGTATCTTCCCCTGCAGTACAAATCCAAACTTGGAAAAAGCTGCCCTAGCAGGCATTTTGGCAAAGGCTTGTATGTTGAAGTTGGCTTTTTGTTCATTTTTTTGGGGACTCAAAAGGGCTCTCTGAGACAGACAGAGAGACATTACAGTGTCTGAAGATGATTGTACACCAGGTGGGAAGTATTTTCTAGAACCCAAAGCGAGGTTCTCGATTTAAACCTATAATGGTTAGATTACTGAGATTTGTTTGTGTTTTCCAATTACGATGGGCAGAATAAAGGATAATTCTATCTATAAAATATTAACTGCACATAAGTCCTTCAGGCAAGAACCCAGTAATAACTGGCATTTCTTTTCTGTAGATTGTTATATTACTAATGCCTTCCAGTTATTTCACTCTAAGTTGAGACCATCCCCCTGTTATTAACTCACAGACAGCATTCAAATTACCATTTGCATAAACTTTGCCTGCCTCTGGCAAGAAGACAGGAGAAATGCCTTTTATGAAATCATCAAACAAGTACTTTTCCAAAAATAAATTGAAGATTGCAGTCATTTTTTAGTTTCTGAAATAAATGAAGCTTTCAGCCAATGTAGGAAATTATTATATGTAGGAAAAACCTCAAAGAGAGCAAACTGCATTATAAATACAGTACCTGTTAAAGTGTTGTTAAAGGGCATTTGAATTGGCATGTTAAACTGAATTAAAATGCAGCAGCATCTGGACATACGACTAATTCTTGTAAAGGTGTTCTCTAAGGACTGATGTAGGAAGTAAGCCAATGAAATTGCTGATCACAGTGTTGCATTTTATTCTATCTCCATTTTTTGCTTCATGTTAAATATGCACTCTTGCCAGACTGATCTCATTCTTGAAATTATGAGCTTCGATGAGTGAAAAGGAAGGTAAAATTACATTTAAACACTGGTTCAGTATACATACACTGATAAAAGAACTCCGTAAAAGAAATACATAGCTGTGTTTTACCCCATACCTTCATTCCCATATTACTCCTGTATTATACTTCATACAGTATTTTACACCTCTAAAAAGCCAATTACATTTTTCTCCATTCCTCTTTTTGTTTGCCTATTACTTTTTAACAACAAGAAGTGCCTTTCACATAATAATAATAGTAAAATCTCTTACGTGTTCTGGACTAAAAGTATTAAAGTATGTCTAGATTCTGGAACATTTTCACAGGCAAGCATCTAAACTAAAAAAACATACATTTCTCTGGATTTACACTGATATAATTGAGATGGGAAGCAGATGCTGTTCTGTAACCAAAAGCCCAATTATGTCAATCAAATCTATCTTCAGGAAGTTAGAAAGCTACATAAAACTTGATCATCCTGCTAATATTAATATATAATTAGTTAATAAGCCCCTACAGAGGGGAAGTAATTTAAAAAATTGTAGTGCTCACTGTATTGCATTTTAAAGACTAATGTCACTTAGGAAAAGGTACACTTAACTGGGTTTTTTTGAATTTACATTTCACTACCACTTTATTTTGTAGCAAGCTTAGTAATTCATTTAGGAACTCTAAAAAGACAAGTTCAGTGAGAGAAATCACAAGTCCATTATGTATATGAAGTCATTTGTCATCATGGATATTTTATGAGAATTTTGTGTAGCTGTAACAGATGGTGTAACTTTTACTTGGGCTAGAAAGAATTAAAAAAAGTAGCTCTATTCGATTTCATCAAATACATTTTACACACATGAAGAGATTACAAAACATCTTTAGTCTCTTGACTTTTCAAAGCTCTTTGACGTGTAATATTTTGTCAGAAAATTTTGACAGAGTCAAAGCGAGCTGAGTAGAATCAGCTTATGCAGAAAATGATGCATGGAATCTTAATCTATAAGAAAATCTGGACAATTTTGTAAACAGTAATAAAATAAAAGATGAATAAACCCACGGAAATCAGGATTTGTATCTTTTTACAAAAGAAATGTATTTTTCTTGTAAAAGGGAGAATAATCAGTTCTCAGTGAACACTTTCAGGCTTTGGGTGTAGTACTCTATCCCTAGTAATATGGATATTAACATAACATGATTTAGCTCAATCAGGGGAGCTGCTATTCTTTACAGATCACTGTATGTATTCACAAGCTTCCACTAACAGCAATTCTCTTGTCTAAAGAATCCTTTTAGGAGATTTGAACCATTTTTTCCAGTGATGCTGTGTTTGTTTCAAGAACTTTGCCCGTACTTTCTCCAACTCTAACAGCTGATAGAAAAGCTGGTGAAGTAGACATGAAATGGGAGACTTAGAAGTACCAAAACAGTTCAATATCACTTCCCAGACTCACTCTACCATGGGCAGACTTCTTCATATTTACTCCTCTCTAAAAGATGTGCTCTTATCTCCCTTCCCCATATTATGTCAAACACCTTGCAGTTTTGAAGACACACAGAATCTTTAGTGTTAAAGGCTTCAATGTCAGGTTTGACAATTGCTTCTAGTGATGAAACCTCGATAAATGAATGCACCTTCTAGAAAGAAATCAATTTAAACAAGGAAAAAATAATTCTAAAAAAGCCCCTGGATTTGAGACTGAAGTAGGGCGGAAGAAGCAGATAAAACAAAAGGAAGGAATCCCCAATACAGTGGCAATAGGAACTTCATCTCCTCCAAAGGAGCTGTAATATTGCTTTGTGTCACAATCAGTCCACTGGTGTGAAGCCACCCAAATGTCATTCCTTTGGTGCACAAGTTACAGAAAAGCAAAAACCTGACCTAGCTCAAAATACTGTTCAATATATAAAGCAACCCTGAAACTTCTGAACTTTTTGAAGAGGTGGATAACTTTGTAACCATTAACTTCTAGAAACTTCTAGAAATAGTATATGTGGTTTTAGTAGAATGAGAAAAAGTAATTTTTTTCCTTAGAACAAGCCTTTATCCTCACTATTTTGCCTTCTTTTAATGCAAGTTAGCAATTAAATTGAAACACAAACATTGACTTGGCAAACACTTGAAATAAAATCGACTTGATTGCACATGCTCTTACTACTTCCCCCAACAGAAATTACAGTGTAGAAGAACTGCTTTCCTTAGGATTTGTGTGCACACAATATAATGTTATGGCATAGAGAGATAACCAACGTAGAGGTAAAAGCAACCACATTAGAGCCTTCTGAATGCCCAGCACCACTCAGGCCAATGAACTCCAGGAATATTCCTGTATTGTTGTTCTCTGCCCATACTCTGACACAACACAGCTCAGAGCCAGGTCAGACACTTTTGCCTCATGTTGTGCTGTGCAGCAAAGGTGTTTCACTATTTTAACACTTTGTTTAAAGCTCTTCTTCCTGATTGTTACTGTCAGAGTCTCTTTGCAAGAGAATTCAGCAGGACAGCATATTTCTAATCTCTTTGTCAAAGAGTTCAGCAGGATGTAATATTTCTAGTCCTTCTGTTTTGCAGGGCTAAAAGATCTAAGGAATTATTTGCAGCTCAGCTCAGTTCTCTCATTGCCATGTAAGCTTGGAATTCTGCACTGCAGCCCACATATCCAGTGAAACACCACAAACACTGAAGTATTTCTATGAACTTGACTCCCTGTTCCTTTTTCAAAATAAATCTATAATGGACAGTGAAATCTTGCAAGAGAAAGCCACCTGATTCCCACCCTTACATGCTAGAATATATTCAGCTATTATTTTAAAACTGCTAAAATCACAGTCATTTCAGACATTTAAATTTTTGTTGCTTTTTTCTATTGCTATTATATTATAGTATCCAATTTACAATAGACTTCTAAAACTATTTTGCTTTACAATTGCTCTAGGGTAGAGAAAAACATTAGTAGTCTAGATTTAAAAAGTGGATGGTATCCATGTCTCCACAGAAACTTGAGAAAAACATTGTTAGTTACTGGGAGTTGGGAAAATTGACCTAAAACATGAGATAGAATACACTCTGTATTAAAAGGCTAATCATTTCCTTGCTTATTCATGTAGAAATAGATCCTTTGAACTTTCCAAAAACATTCACATGGGTAAAATTAAAAGCAAGTGTTCACAGCTTCTAGGACACTTAATTTTATGAAATTTGGAGTGCTATTTTCTGTTTACCCTTGGCAGTTGCTCTCTCTCTGTCATGCCAACAAAGCAAGGAGAAAAAAATACCTGATATGGAATACATGAGTCTAAAGAGCACTATTTACAATGACATGTGAAGAAAAGTATAGTATCCAAATCTGCGCATATTCTTGCACTGCCTAAATTTCAAGTTGGCAAACTCTCTGTGAAGGTTACTGTCTCAATATAATGGCCAAGATTCTGAAACACTGCTATACCTGCCTTTAAAACACGCTTATTCATGAGTTCAGAAAGGATGTATCATACAAAGAAAAAATAAACATTTATTTAGATGCTCTTCCAATCCCCAGATGAAGTTCTTTTTCAGGTCTTCTCCTAGTTTAACAGTGTTTATTTTGTCTATGCTTGTTATTTACTCTGTGTCTGAAGATTTTCAAGTTTGTAAGCCAGGACTTGGATTCTGATGATCCTTGTGAGAGTCCCCTCCACTCAGAATACTGTAGGATTCTATGACTCTGTGATTCTAGTCAGAGATGCAATCACACTGCAGCCTTTTCCCCTGCATGGGACTAACAGAAAACCACTATAATACCCTTCTGAACTCTTTATCTCTCTGTTAATCTTATCTGAAACAGAAAGTACATTTCATATTATTTTCCTTCATATTCCTCTAATTGTTTATGGAACCGAACCTTTCCTTTTGTTCTGTTTTGTGATGGCATTAATACCTGGATCATAGTTACGTTCTCATTTTGATCCTATTCTCTCTCACACTTAGCTGTACAAGCTCTTCCTCAGATGGAAACAGGAAACACCCTCAGGAGATGTTGCACTAGGGAATTTCAAAAGTCATATTCTTCACTAGAGGTTCTGCTCTGGATATTGTTATTCCGGTATACCACTGAATGGTTTGAAGAAGATCCTTTCTTTGTAATATCCTTAATTCACACACTTTATGTTTTTCTCCTAATCTTGTTCTCTCTTTACTTTCATCTTCCTTCTTACAATCTTCCTAGGATAATCTAACCTGGATGTTTAATTGAAAAATTCTCTTTGTATTGTAAAATTGTCATTTCATCTGCAACCATACCTTGGCTTGTAGTAAATGTACTACTTCCTTCTCATCCTTTCTTTTTGTTTTTTGTTTAGAGTGTGAGATCATCAGCTAAAAGGTCTACTGTGTCACCTTTGTACAATGTCTGATATTGTGGCCCTGCTCTGAACCGTCCACACTAATTGATCTTTCAGTATCTACCTGCTAAGCCCAAGGGAATCAACAGCCATATTGTTAACATACTTGGGAGGGGAAAGCACTTTACCCTGTGCCTTTAGAATGCAGAGAGGCAATGTCCCAGATATTCTCTTTTCTTTTTCACCATTTCCTGAGTTTGCTCACTTTGAGGCTGCTTTCTTCAAGCCACCTGAGCAGTCTTAACTTTAGCAGGTGGTGACAGAAAAAACATGGAAATACATTATATTTCTGATTTCTTTTGTCTGCTACCCTGAGACACAACCGTACCTTGTGGAGTCCTAATATCATTAACCTCTCCCTACTCTGGGGCTGACAGTCTTTCCAAATTCTGCTTATTGAGAAGTCCACTGATCGTGGAGTTTCACATGCTGTGTACTTGGCATCTTCCACTAAGCAAGTACAGCCATCTGTTTTAGTTCGTCATCGTACCAGTCAGCCCTTCAAAACTTCATGGACAACTTTTTTTAACATTAAAATGCAAAGACCCCCACACAGCAATAAGGAAGAAGAGAGAATAAATTAGGCAGTGCTTAGAATAGGAAAGACAGCAACCCTTAGATAAGCTATAGATACTACATTCTCATTTGAATGCTAGCACGTTGCTAAGGAGATGGGCAGGAAGAGAATTTGCAAGGGGTATCCACCTTAATGAGCAGGGTGAGAGAAGTAGGTTGCCAGCTTCCCATCACCTAGATGTCAGTTCAGAGCTGAGGACAACATACACTATAAAAGATGTTGCTCTTTATCCCAATCTTCAACCCAAAGCACCTGGGATTCTGGGAATCCTTAGAGACTGAAGATCTGTAAGATAATCTCAATTTCACACATCAAGATATTAGGACAGAGAGTAATGAAAAATTTGCTTCAGGTCACCCACCAGACCAGGAGATGTTGCAATGCCTTTCTTATTCAAATAAACCACCCTATTGAAAAAAATCTAAATCGTGGCAACATTAAATATGTGCAGGATTTGGTCCACAGATTGCAGCCATAGAAATGGAGTTGTACCACAGATATTCCACTGAGAGTCTCTGTTCCTAGATTGTGATTCTTCTGCTGAAGACAGAAATTAAGACCAAAAAGAAAGCAAACGGTAGCTACAATAAAAGCTGCTGAGCATTCTAAACTAATTTAATCTCTCGAAACACAATTCCTTCAAAATAAAGATGTTTAGAAACGGCAGTTTAGCAGTTCTAAGCATGCTAGCGCCATCACCAGAGAGATTCATCCTCTGGGGAATTAGAAATACTCATCTATACTCCCTGCATTATAATCAGCCAATCTTGTCATGCCTTCCTGCTTTTAATTATAGATCTTATTAACAAAGATGAATTTAACGAAAAATAGGCATTACAAATCACATGTTTTTCAAAAGAAGAGGGAAAAATTTCATTTTGGATGCCAGTGAGATTGTTTCTTCATTTAGATACAAAGTTTAGGTTTAATTAATCACTACCTATCTGGCCTCAAGTTCCTTTTCAGGCATTCCTTTTTGTATTAAGCAGGACAATCAGGATATCAATTATGACATGAGGTTGCCTGGGTAGCCAGAGCATGTGGCTTTTTAGGTGCCACTAGTACAATGGCACATTGAACAGCTCATCTGGGCCCAGAAGGCCACAGCATTTTCCTGCAACCTGCAGTAAACTGGGAGGTTTGGAGGTACATAAGCTCCCATTGCATGCACAAAACGAGGATATGACCAGTGTCAGACTGCAGTGGGCTGAGGGAACAAGTACAGTTTATCAAATCTATGAGAAGCAGGCACTGGTCTGGTGTTTTTTTGCTATCATAGTTCTCCTTAAAAGACAGCTTTGACTGTGACAGCATAATCTCCTTGAACAGCTCAAAGAATTCTGCATTCCAGTCTGTGGGATGGAAAGGGATCACTTACATAGTGGCAAATCAGTTTATTTTAAACTTGCTAAAGAAATGAACTGGTAGAATTGCGAACTGACCACAGTCTGTGGTTGGGTTCCATCTTTAAAAAGGAATCTCACACTAAGTTCTTCCCAAGAGAAAGAGAGACCAAGAACTAGGAATCCCCTTTATGTCAGTTGTGAGTGTCTACCTTTAATGTTAAAAATAGAGTCTATAAACCCTGTATAACACTGAAATTATTCTGATAGTTACTATTCTTACATACTGTTCAATTACTGGTATTTTTATATTAGAGGAAGGAAAATATTAAGAAACTTTATTTGGTATAAACTTTTTAGCAGGACCTGTTGGGATGGTACAAAGGTAATGATTTTAAACTAAAATAGAGATTTAGATTAGGTACACAGAAGAAGTTCTTTACTGTGAGGGTGGCGAGAAACTGAGAGGTTGCCCAGAGAAGCAGCAGATGGAAATATTCAAGGTCGGGTTGGAGCAACTTGATCTAGTTGAAGACGTCCCTGCTCATTGCATGGGAATTGGACCTCTAAAGGTACTTTCTAACACAAACTACTCTATGATTCTATGATTTGATGAAATGCAAAGAATAAATAACTGTATACTGACTGTAATGCACACATCCATCCTCACCTGTGCCCCTCCAGGACAGGGCAGAGAAGTTTGGTATAAGGAAGTGAAGCTGAGCATGGAAAAAGGGGGAGGAAAGGTGTTGTAACATTTCTTTCTCACTACCCAAATATATTTTAATTGGTAATAAATTAAATTAATTTTCACCAAGTATATTTTGCCCATAACAGTAAATACTGAGTAATCTTCCTGTCTTTATCTTGAACCATGAACTTTCCTGTGCCTGTTGCTTTTCTTATTTTCTCCCTCTGACCTGCTGAGGAGTAGGGAGTAAGAGAGCAGCTGGGTCCTTAGCTACAATTAACGCATGACAGAAACCCATTATTAAACCTCTTTAATCCCCAAAATCAGCAGGAATCTGTTGCTTCAGCTCCAATGTATCTCTGAAAAGCTTTCGTAATAGTTACTGCACCTAAAACGCAAGATTGCTTTGATGAAAGCAGTCTTTAGACAAGACAAAGCATAATTTTCCCACTATCAACAGGGAGTCCTGTTTCAGTATGCCACAGATAACTGCTACAGTTTATAGGCAATAAAGTAATTTTGTTCATTTGAGAGCATTGTTTCTTGTATCAAATAACTTTAACAGTTGATAAATGGAATTAACTTAACCAAACTGTAAGCTGTATGAAAAGGAGAAAATGAAAAATTCATTTCTTAAAAGAAGGCACCACGACAAATAAGCAAATTAAGGAATATTAATAGTCAACTCCACTCTTTCTCTTTGCAAGAGTTGGCTCAAAAAATTCTTGAGAAACAGGTTTCAAATCATAAATGCCAATTTGACAGAAGATAATTGATGGAAGAATGCATCTATTCACTGAAATTACTCAGCAGGAACCTTGTTCACCTGTCAGACTCTGCAGACTGATGAATTTCTGTTAGACAGCTCCCATGCTCCAGGGAAGATGAGGAGGACTTCCATGTCTGACGCCTGTGAGCTCTGGACTTCCAGGTCACTGAGGCAGGGAGAAATCCTTCTGCAATGTCTGGAATGTAACGCCTTGAAATCACTTAACACAGATGCTGTACTAGGAAAATAATAATCCTGCCTTATAGACATAAAGGCACTCTAGATGCAAGCTGGCCTTAGACAAAAATGTGTATTGCTTTGACATTTCAGGTCATGGCATCCTTAAAGGAAAGATTTCTGTTCAGAAGAATGGGAGTCTGCCTTGTGCCTGTGCATCACTGGATCTGACCATCCACCACCTATGTTTTTAACCTCATGAGAGTGCAAAAGTCCTTTTATAGATATATCTGTCGTTTCATAATTTGAGCTTTTTGCTTTGCAGCATCAGGATTCATCTTTCACTTGTTCCGGAAAAGACAGCATAATAGTATTTTAAAATTTTTAGAACTAGTTACACTCATGTAATCTCACTAACTTCAACAGATACCAAAACTCTGCAAGTGGATCTCCCTCTAATGACACTACAAAATTAAAAGACATTCTGTTGCCTTGAGTAATTTAAGCTAGATCTAAGTTCTGATAATTTTACTAACTTTGATGGACTTTGAGATTTTTTTTTTCTGAGCTCTAAGTATTATGTGACAGTAAATTTGGACCTGTTTTCCCAAGGAAGTGAAGAAGGAAGCTCACAAGGCACTGTACTGCACGGCCTCCCCTTCCTAAACCTGTGAGTCCACTGAGCATTGCAAACTTCAGAGAGATACACAGTTCTCAGAGACAGCAAATTCCCATACATTTTGTGAAAACTGATTGCTCGAGGTGGATCAGAATTAGTGCTCCTACTAAGGAAATGCCAGTTGCAGTTCAGCCAGTTGGCCAATCACCATGGATATAATGAACAGGCAATCGGCACACGCTTATTTCAGCAGCGGCATATGTTGCCACATTCTCAGCCAAACTGGCAAAAGACATGAGAAGGAGCTGGAAGAAGTACTTGAGCACTGAGAATAGGAAGGACTAAGGAATGTGGGAGACAAAAATAATTTTAAAAACTTCATTAGTTCCACTGTTCACAGAACAACTTAACTTTGGTATCTTAAAACTGCAGATTTTGCCTTGAATAAAAGAATGTATGAATCTCTTATGCAAAAGACATACGGATTCTGCCTTTTAGTCTATATTTCTTTAAGTGATGATATATTTATAATAAGATGCACTTTATGAGAGCCTATGTTTCATTTGTGAATAGCATGAAAACAGGTTGTTCTCTTTTACAGTACGAAGGAAATGTAAAATGAGAGCTGTTGAAAAGGATTTTCTAACAAGAGAATGAATGGAAGTAGGTGATATATTCTTATTCTGGTAACAACAGAACAGACTAATGGTATCATCAATACCTGTATGTAAACTCAAATCATATGAACTCAATAGAATCCCTAAATTTTAGTAAACATGCTGGATTGCTTTTCATTTTTCAGTGTATGCTCTTCAGACTAGCTGATACTTTGAAGACTCTGAATGGTATATTTAAAATCAAATAACATTTGTAAAAAAATAAGAGTGGTCTGATACAAATCAGGTATCTAATATTTTCCTCTGTTACTGCAAAAATGAAAATATTACAGCCGTTACATGAAGTCATATATGCACACATATTATACCTACATACATAAAATATTATTGCTCTTTTTTTCCTAGTCATATTTAGGCTTGTCATAGTAAAAAGAAAAAAAGCAAGAACAGGGAGTCTCATGCTGAAATGAGTTGCTGGACTAACTTAAATACATAAGGTTGAGAATCTTGATGAGACCTGATTTCTAGTTATACAACAATTCCATAAGTAAGTGCTGAATATTTAAAATCTCATATGTTTGTATATATTTGAATCTTCATTTACTGATATTCAGAAACTATCTTCAGAACTCTCAGTATCAAATTAGCTAATTTGAAGTTTCCAAATCACTCCTAGAGACTGATGATTAATTGAAAGCAAAAAAACATATCACTCCCTGATTAAAGCAATACAGTAAAGGCATTATAGCAAGAATCAAAGAATCACTGTTTTAGCTCAGCCTTTCCCGTAAAATCTAGGCAAACTTCTGCTTTCAAAGATGTGTGTCTTCAGGGTACTGAATGTTACTTCAGGCTACTTCAGTAACTTCAGGTTACTTCCAAAAGTTTATGCATGAGTAGAAAGGAAGTACCAATGAATCAATAAGCAGTCATAAGCTGAAAACTTACTACGGTATTCCAATAAAACAAGATTATACAGACATCAGTGAATCACAGAAGGGTGGGTTTTGGCAGGGACCTCTGGAGTCCATCTGGCCCAAGCCCCCCTACCCATGCAGGGTGACCTAGAGCCAGTGGCCCAGCACTATGTCCAGATGGCTTTTTAGTATCTCCAAGGAGGGAGAGTCCAACGCCTCTCTGGGCAACCTTTGCCACTGTTTGTTCACTCTCACAGTGAAAAAGTGTTTCCTCCTGTTCAGAGGGAGCCTCCCGTGTTTCAGTTTGTGCCTGTTGTCTTTTGTCATGTCACTAGGCACCAGTGAAAAGAGCCTGGCTCTTCTCACCTTTCCTTCAGGTATTTGATACCTGGTAAGATCTTGATAATGTCTTCCATGAACCTTATCTTTTCTAGGTGAAACAGCAGCAGCTCTATCAGCCTTTCTCCACTGGAAGGATTCCCCAGTATCCTGATCATCTTTGTGGCCCTTTACCAGACTCTCTCCACTGCGCCCGTATCTCCCTTATACTGGGGAGCCCAGAATTGGACACAGCACTCCAGGTGTGGCCTTACCAGTGCTAAAAAGAGGGGACAGATCACCTCCTTTGACTTGCTGTCATTACTACAAGGACATCCTCCTAATGCAGTACAGGGTTCCATTAACCTCCTTTGCCATAAGGGCACATTGTTGGCTCAGGACCCATTGTATGCAGCTATATTCATAGAATATATTTTCTTTCTGTTCAACATATTGTTTAAACACATGGGGTCACTTTGCAACATCAAGGCAGGTGTGAGCAAAGTCTTTTATATGTACAGACAGCACCAATATGAAGAGCAGCATTTAGATCTGTTCATTTCTTACTCAGTGAAAACTTTCCTAGTGGAAGCTACGGGATGCAGGATATAGTTAGGAAAAGAATAAATAAAAACTTGGTATTTTATGAAGCTAACAGAGATTCAGAGATGCAAGAGGAAAGGACTCTAAGCTAGATCTTGAACACTTATCTTTGCAGTGAAACCAGTTTTTAATTTAAAACCTGAGAGTAGTTCAGATTTCTTGTATCTCCCTGTCATACTGCTTGAATACACAATGAATGCATACAATAAAACCATGCTGAATGGCAAAGAATTGCTCTATGAGAACACTTGGGTATATGGCTACTAGACATGGATATTGTTGCTATGTAAACAATAATATAGCAATATTAACATTTAAAAAGTTAAAAGTCAAATATATAAATTACTGAAACGATGTTTGATACACTGTACTGAAAGAACTTACATAATCTGAAAGAAATAAAATTTCTTGTTGCAAGGCCATGCTGGAAATATTCTAAGTTTATTTTTATTGTCATTTCCCAATACGCCTGTGACTATCTTAGAAAAGTATACATACTGGAAAAGCTTTCTGGTTATGAATAATGCTTATAACTCTTCGGAGAACAAAAATAATATTCTCACGTGTTACCTAGTTCCCTTACTCTGCCATGAATGTTGTTCATCTCTGCCACTGGGAAAAGGCAAGGTTTCAGATGCATCTCTCAAGGCAAGGCATTCTAGCTTTCTCACTTTAGTACACATATTTTGCTGAAGGCTCTTTAAGCCTCCCATGCATTCCATGTCAGAGCCTTGGTCTGAACAACATTAACCTCACACTCTCTCATTCCTGGAGAGTCCATACCAGGAAGACTTTCTACAGAAGCCAATACTGTATCTCACAGCAGTACACCATCAACAGACAGGTCCAATACAGTTTTTCCATTTTGTGTGCTGGGTTATACAGGTCAGAATGACGAAACATTGTGTCTTAAATTTGGCACTGAAATGTTTTTATTTTCAGATGTCGCATAATGGGCACACCCCGCTTTTAATGAGCTCAAAAGCCCATGTCATAACTTCAGGCACCTAAATACAAACATTTGGTCTCTTTGTCTCAGTGCTTTTAATATGAACGATATTTGTCTATGCTATGGACCTTGATATTCAGCAATGATAGCTACTTTCTAAGTGAAAAGCACACCTAAAAAAAGGAAAACTGAGAGAGAGCCAGCAGACAACACTTTAAATCAAAACTTGCCTGTGCAATTCTCAGGTCCAGCCTGAAGCTATGTAATTTGAAATATGGAGTACTTTCCAGGAGGATGAGATACTTTTACTGTAGCTAGTAAAGCAACTCTGGGTTGTCACAACAACTGTAAATAGACAGATAAAATAAATCAAACTGACAAAATGTACTGTGATAAGAAAGTTCTGCAAAAGTACAAGAACCATTCTGACTATTTAATTTCATTTCATTCAAACTGAATTATGCTCAATAAATAAAATACAACATGATGATAAAAAAAGCCCAGCTCTGTCTCCAGGCTACTTACAGCATAAGTGGATTAGATTCTATGCATAATGGACTAGTAAACAGCAGACCCATATAAAATGAGGAAAGAGAATTTGATTTCAAATGCTGAAACAGTATGAAGTTGACAATTGCACAGAGTTATTAGCCAAATGCTAGGCAGTCAGCCAGAAGGCTTCAACAAAAATTGCCTTAAGCAAGAGCAGCAACCAAGGGGAGGACTTAACGGGAGGAAAAAAAATGGGAGAAAAACCCATTAAATTCACTCATGGGATGATATTTGTCACCAGAAAGGCCAGAATGACAGATGATTAAGATCTTGTTGATGGAAAAAACTGCAAAATACAAGAGTAGATTTAATGTAAGAGGAAGTCAGTGAAATAAGCAGTATATTACCAAATACAAATCTAGAAGATTCCTCCATTAACAGCAAAGGGACAGACATTTTATTCTGTTAGTCTGTTGTAATTCCCTTTAGAGTTCACTTGGATAATGAGTGATTAACGTCTGTGTGCCTAAAACTGAGTCCTAATTGGGTTTGGCTGAGCTAATTGCCTCTGATCAATAAAACTGACACATAATACGCCTGTCCTTCAAGAATCTCACTCTGGGTATCATTCCACTTCCCTCAAACCATGCTTCTGACATCCAGGGGAACAGAAATTGGTCACGTTAATAGCAAATTGGAAGTAACACAGAATAACTTAAACAGAGCAGTAAGCACTGGGGAAATGTACATTTTATTTGACTAAAAGCCCCTTGTGCTTCATGACACATCCCACCCACTCGCAGCAGTTTCCTACATGTTTGCAGTCCCTCCACTGCCATCAGCATTTCTGTGCTTCCCTTACACCAGCACAGAGACTCCAGTAGAACTTCTTAGTGCAGACTGGGAATACAGCAATGGAAGGCGGGGGGGTCCCTCTCAGAACACCTCCATAACACACAAGTTGAGCTAAGGCTCTTTCACACCCCAGTGCCCCTGTAATTGTGCCCCTACAGCCACACCAGCATTTTCTGGCACTGCAGTGACACAGAAAACACATGACTTTTTCCTCAAATCAACAAATTACGCTTTATAGCCATGGGGAATGTCTAATCATAGGATACAATGTCTATTCTAGGAAAATTACTCAAAAGTGCAATAAAAATAGAAGACACAACGTAACTACTTAATACTATTCCAAGTACTATTGTATGGCATTCATTCATACTTAACACATCTTTTTAATTTTCTTGACATCAGGGTCAAGGTTAGTTATATAAGCTATGCAGCCTATACAAATATGTCTTCTAACTAACAAGCTAAACCTGCCTGGCCCCAGCATCTGCACTCTGTAAGGCCATGGGATCCTCCTCCCTAGACACAGAAGCATGGCTTCTTTTTAAGCCAGTTGTTGCCAAGTGCATCCCCCCAGATCATTTCCACAAAAGTGACAGTGTGAGAGCCATTGGAAATGGCATAAACTACTATTCTGCTAAGAGGCAGGGACATGAGGCTCTTGCCTCTGCTTTGTTTTATGAAGATTACCTACGTTGTCCATAAAATCACAAGTGTAACACAGATCTCCCCACCTTAGCTCCAGAAGAAAGGAGCTGATGAAAACAACACAGTGACTATGTCAAATACCAGGTGGCCACTACACATTGAGCTTGATGCCACTCAAAACAGTGGCGATTTTTAAGGTGTTCTTCTGAGAAGAAGTAAGCCATGAACTGTACTTAATACATTATCATGAAAATTTTGCTCATTTGAAATACAGGCACTTGCAGAGAAATAAATAATAGCAGATCTCTATTTTGCTTTTCTATACACAGCCATGCCCTCTAGTGGAACTGGCTGGTTCACTGCGTGTTTTGTCCTTTTCTCAAAATCAGCAGACTCTGAACTACATTCACCAGCCAGAGTTACGACCCTCACTTTCTTTTTGGAAGCTGCTGTATTATTAACTCTGAAGAATTTAATTGTACAGAAATTTCAAGACACTGAGAGAATCAAAACAATAAAGTTTTAAATAAAGTCCTCATTTTTGAGGTAGCCTTTGTATTAGTTGTTCTTTTGATAGCTGAATTAGGGTAGGTTTCAGGAAAGGAGCAGTACAGCAGCCATGTTGACATGGTCACTCCCATCACGTCAGGATGTGTTTTTCCACTACATCCACTCAGGTATAACTGTAGGCTGCCCATGGAAATGTCCGTCCCAAGGTATGTTCTCTTGTCCTCTCCCCAAAAGCAGTTAGGATACTGCAGAAGGAGGATCCTAATTGCTGTTTAGCTTCATAACTCTGCTTAGCCATCAATTCCCCCCACCCCCAGGTTTTCCCTACAGTTCAGAAAGGTAGCAATTTAGCATGTGTTCATTCACCAGGTACTATGTATGGAGAGTGGGAGATGAGGACCAAGGAATTTCACCATTACTGTTATCTATGGCTAGAATGTGCCCTTCCTCCCTCCCCCCCCAATCTATTTCATAGAAACAGTGAAACTGAAGCAAGACACGGTTTGATATTTTGTACTCTAGTTAAGTCTCATTTACAACAAACACTTATCCAAGGGCTCACCAATTCCAACACTGTTTTAATCATTATCTTAGTGCAGGGTACTATACATACAAACTTTTCATTTGGACTAAGCCAATCTTCAAATTTTTCATTTAGAAGAAAAGAAAATGATTAAATGCAGAATAATAATTAACTTTCACGCTGTAGAAAAGGTAGTCCATTAAAAAGTTAACATCTAAACCAGGTCTTTGAACCTATATTAACTTGGAGATTAAGTCCCACACCTATTCTTGTGTGAACTGAATTAAGAATATTTTTACTTGTGGGCAGAAATTATTCTTCCAGTTCTCTTTAGGATTGGTAATGATTACTGTCCATTTCTTCTTCTGCTAGTTCCAGGGAAAAAAAATTTAAAAACCCAACCACACAAACAAAAAACAACCCCTCCCTCACAACTTCTGTTATTGAGATTAAAAGATATTCTCTATTCATAGAACATAAAAACTTTGTGTCAGCTGCAGAGACTATTACATAGCTAAACCCCCAGGAGTCAGTACAGGTAAGAGCAGAAATTAACTCTTATTAGAAATCTATGAAGGTTAATTTGGCAAAGGAAGCTCTTAGAAGCTGATAGAAATAGTAATGGGGCCTCAGGATAAGTTACACTATGACAGATAGTTCTTATGATGTAATGCTAAATTTAGTTTCCACTTATATCATGTAACCCTGCTGAAGTTTTGGGCACATAAAACTCTGTGATAGGTGCCAACCTTTCCTTTTAACAGGCAGTAGAATTCTTGCAAGAAATGCTGAATCAAATCTTCATACACGCTTTTAAGTCTTTATCAATTATAATGGTAGCAGCAGATTTTTAGAATTAAAGTGTGACTCAGGCATTTCTAACAACATTTAAGCTTTATATCAGTAGAGAACCAGCTAGCTAAACAAATCACGTATATAATTGAGGAGCTATAATGTCCACTAGTCAAGTTTTAATTATATTCTACAGATTACTAAAAATAAAAAGTCCTAAATTTACACCCAAAATATAAAGACTGTTAAACCATACTATCAGCAAGGTTTGAGGAGAAGAGGACAAAAATTACTTCCACAAACCTGAGACATTCTAAAGGGCTGAGAGTTTTGTTCACTATTTCTAGTCAGTTTGAGAATGTCATATTGGAGGTTATCAAGCTAACTGCACTCAAAAGAAGAGATCAAGACATAAACTAGATAGCTACCTAAACCAACGACATTCCACATCAGATCACCAGAATGGGAAAGTATTTAAAATCATATTTCAATAAAAAGTTTAACACGCACGAGCCCGGTCTCTGAAGTATCACTCTCTCAGAGCAGTTTTAATCTAAAGTCAATCTAAATGGGGGTCACTAAAGCCTAGGAAAAGGTGGAATTATGGAGAGGCATGACTAGGGATGACTTTGGGCTGCATAATCTGTTACAGAAATGTAGCCTAATTTATGCCTCTAAGGGATGCTGATCTAGAAAAGTAAAGAAATCTTAATTTGACACTAAGGTTATACAGTCAAATACACTACTGTGCTTTTTGCTCTGAATATTTATTCCTACTGACCTATATCACTGTTCTTTACAGACGTGCAAAGCACAGAATGCTTATGCATTTGTTGTAGAGACCAGTGTAGCCAGTTACAGAATATTTGCACAAAACTTTACATGTGCTCGTATCAGAGAAGCAGAAGAATAAACTAGGAAGTCCTCACTCAGATTCAGGTCAGAATTAATATCAAATAACCAGCTGTGAACTACTTAATTACTAGATGAGCAGAACAGATATTAAAAAGTTATTTAGCATTAATTTTATCTCTAGAAAATCTGACCCAAAGCCCCTGGCAAAATTTTAGGTGGCACTGTGCTGAATTAACACCTGAAGGATCTGTTTCTGTCTCAGAGCTGTTTGTTAAATTAATTGCTATTGTACATAAATTTTATTAAATTAGTATAAATACGTAACTTGTGTAGGGATCAAAATGAAGTCATGTAGTTCAGCTTCAGTGATGGAAATGCTATAGCTCTGTACTTTCAGGACAAACTGCGGAATGTCCAGATCAGACCACATATAAGAATTCTGGAAAGTGACTACGAGGGGAAAAAAAGGAAACCAGGCCTATCACTCTAGAAACAAAAAAGAAGATCAAGCTAAACATGTGAGCTGATAAGGAGTTTGAAGAATCTCCTAATTTTAAATTCCTAACAACCAATTAAGCAAAACTTTACATGGTGTATTTATAATTCATCACAGCGCTTGAGCAGGGCATGTGCTTTTAGAAGTTTCTTCCAGTCTTGTACTTCTAGAATTACTGTGACTGTTAATACTATCTCAACACATTTCTTCTCCCAAATTGTACACAGAGATGGAAACAAAACTGTATAGCAGTCTATGAATAGTTTTTCTAACTGTAAAAGAAGCAATTGAGTCTAAAAGTGCTTATTCACTGCGAATTAGCAGGCACACCACTGACAAAACCATTCACAAGAAAACTGAAAATATGTAACACTGAAGAAATTCATATGACTTCTTAAAGGAAAGCTGAAAATTAAAGGTTAAAACCCCTGCTTTGTCTTCTGAACACTTTAATTCCCGTAACATCATCTATTACATAAGGCCAGATTGCACAGCTTTTGTCAGCACTTGTAATGCATGCCTGTGAATACACCAGAAAACACTTAATTTGAGGCCTTCCCCTCTTAGTCTGGAGAGTTAACTACCCAGGGAAGTGGGAAGTCTACATTTTCAGATACTGTTGTTAGGTCAAGCATGAGAAAAATACCTTCTAAATGTCATACATTCTTTTACAGAACTTCATACACAGTCTGCCATGGAAATTGTCTTTCTGACATCAAGAGAAGGCAAGCTACATCCATTTCAATGCTTGGAATACCAATCCAATCATTTTTCTTTTAGCAGGCATTTAGCTTTTCATTTTTATTTATGCCACAGAGCAATACTGCTTTTTCCATAAGCCAAATCAGACACAATCTCACATACTCTTCTAAAAGCATACAAGCTGTGTTGGGATTTTAGTGTCAATTTTCCAGTTGATTCAAAGTACCTCAAAGCACTCCTGAATATACATCTGTAGTACCAAATGATACATCCAGCACTCACCCTCTGCATACATTCTCCTCATAACAAATTACTTCATTGCTCTTTTTTTTTTTTAACTTCCAACCAAAATTGAATTGGTTAGCAAATAAAATGTTTTGACTTTGAAATCTGTTTTTTATAAAAGTCTCAATTAAATGGAAGTCTAAGATTTCCCAGATACATCTAAATCCGAGGTCCATGTCACTCAAACACTAACTGAAAACACACAGGGTGTGAGACTGCCTTCCTGTTACTGTGACTGTAAATATAGTCATCCAGAAAGACTGGGCAATGGTTCCAAAAAGGTCTTGATTCCAGTTAAACTGTCTGTAAGATTTGCTGAATGACTAAACAGTTATTTGAGCAGACAGTACCTAGAAATGTAATTTAAACTTTTCACTGCATTATTATTTGTAACAACAGCCTTTTTTCTTTTAGGTCATTGTTTGTAAGAATCACTAGTATCTATAAGAGATCTCCAAAGAAAACAGTGATGGGACACATAAGCAAATAAGTCAACTACCTGCTTTGAAAGGTTATAATGAATCTCTTACTCCAAGAACCTGGCAACCCCTGGGAGACTCAGTGCTTTTGTTTTCCGTACTTTTAAGAAGCCTGATTCCCGGAGTTCCCAGGCGGGGTCAGGTTGGAGTGCACCACAGTGGGTCATCTGATCCAGCCTCCCCGCCCAAGCAGGGTTGTAGTTGCACTGTTTTAGAAATCCTTCTGTTCTTTCTCACGGAGAATAGAGATAAACTGCACTTTCTGTACTTTCTTAATCTCTGTGTTTGTGTTAGGTGCTCTGTAGCTATGACCAATGATGTTGGGAGGTGGACTTTTTTACTGACCAATGGTTGCTAGATTATTAATGTATATAAAGAAGTTTCTGTAAATAAAACTCTCTCTTTCGCCATCTTGGGAGTTTCTGCCTGCTTCCTTGCCAGCTTTCTCTGCCCGCAGCCGCGAATATTGCGAGATTCGAAGTGACACAGGGTCATACCCGAGCACATGGCACAGGATTGCATCCAGATGGATCTTGAGTATCTCCACATAGGGAGACCAAAACCTCTCTGGGCAACCTGTTCCAGTGCTTGGTCACCTACACAGCTTCTTCCTCGTATTCTGCTGGAACCTCCTGAGGATCAGTTTATGCCTGTTGTCTCTTGTCCTATTGCGCTGCACCACCAAGAAGAGCCTGGCTCCATCCTCTTGACACCCTCCCTTCAGACACTTACAGACATTTATATGGTCCCCCTCAGCTGCCTCCTCTCACGGCTGAACAGGCCCAGCTCCCTGAGCCTTTCGTCGTAAAAGAGATGCTGCAGCCCCTTGATCAACTTTGTATCTTTAAGGAGGTTAGTCCTACGCTACTTTCGCTGATGTCAAAATCATTCTGGTGAGGGTCCCAACCTGCCAAGGGGCTTTCCTGTGCGCTTTAAAATAACCTCTGAACAGACGCTACTTCGGGGATCCACGCGCTGCTCCAGATCTATCCCTGAAGCCGCCCGGCCTTTAAATGCAGCTCCACCCTCGCACAACGCGGGACGCAGAACGAGGGGCTCGGCTCCCCTCAGCAAACCTCGGCACTCACAACTTTGCGAGGCTACACAGAGAGTCTGGAGAGGCGGAAGAGCCGGGGCGGGCTGAGGGGAGGCGGCACCGGAGGCGGGAGCACAGCCGAGCCCCGCCCGCGCCCCAGCTTCCCTGCGCTGGCCTTCGCAGCCGGGGAAGGCCGGGAAGATGCTGGAGACGCTGCGGGAGCGGCTGCTGAGCGTCCAGCAGGATCTCACCGCCGGGTGGGTATCGCCTACGGTACCGCGGGGCTGGCGGGGGCAGCGGGAGAAGGGCCCGCGTCCCGCAGCCGGGCCGGGCCGGGGGGGCAGAGCAGGTGACCGGGGGCCGGGGGAGGCGGGGACTGGCGCATGGAGGGAGGGAAGGAGGAAGAGGAGGAGATTGCGCAGACAGGACCCACTGCCGGGGCTAGTCTGTCACCCGGGGTGCCCTCCTGGGTGCGGGGATAGGCTGCAAAGGCGGCTCCGGGAGCCCGTAGAGCCCCGTGTTCCCGCCTGGGCCGGGCGGCTGATGGCGGGCTGGCGAGCCCTGCGGTGCCGCGGGCAGCTCGGGGAGGAGGAGGAGCCGCCGTGCCCGGGAAGCAGCTGCGGTCAGGAAGGAGAGAGAGAGAGAGGGACAGACAGACCGCTGTTGTGAGAGATGATGTGAATGGGGTCAATTAACGCGCTTGAATTTTTTATGAAGTAGCCGACCTTCAAGGTTTTATGGATCAGCGTAATCCCTTGAAGAGCATTGCTGGGCGCCACATGGTGTATGGAGAAACTTGCTTTTCCTTGGAAGATGAGTTACTGTCGCTTGCGGAAAAGAAGAGCAGGATAAGCGGGTGGAACAGCCCCTCGCTTGCACAAAAAAGTAGAAAGATATTCTTCTTATGTTGCGTCACAAGGTTTATTTGGATAGGCCCCATGTCGATGCTATTTTTAGTACAAGCAGGTGGCCCAAGTGAGTGTCACTGGAAGTCAGAGTGGCCGGAGGACAAGGTCATGCCTGTGCTGCAGAGCTGTTGGCTCATCATGGCCACAGGGGAGTATTGTGTTGTAATCAATTGCTTTTAAAAACTGTGTGGTCTTTGGCAATGTTAAGGCTGCCTTATAATACTCCTGTGGTAAATGTTTATATATAGTGAGGAATGTCTGTGTACCCCAGAAACTTAAAATGAATAGTTCATCATAACTTACTTGTACCAGTGTATGCTCGTCAAGAGAAATTGATGGAAGAGGCTGCCAATCAAACAGATAAGTTGCTTACATGTTATCTGTCTCATCTTACCAAACAGCAGCTGAATAGTAAACTGTCTGAAAAGATACAGACAAAAGCATTGCTTTATTTCTGTCTGTCTTTCTTTTTTGCATCTCAGAGGAGTTGATGCCACAGTGTAAGGCTCCTTTGAAAAGGGTTTTTTTTACGTGGTGAAAGAGGACGACAGAAAGGTCATAACATGCCAAATCTGATGGTCATTTAACTTTGTGTTTCCATGTATTGCTGCAGTGGAGTCAGTATGTTTCCATGTAGTCTCTAATTTGCTTTCTTCCTTGTGTTGCAATGTTTTGCTCTAAGAAAGTCCCTGAATTCACAATTTCCATCTTTGTGTTTTGGCAGTTCCGTTAATGTGCCCTTGTTCCAGTGTCCCATCTTTAAGTGGTGTTTTCATCTGCGGTGTAATCTTTTTTCTTTGCTGTTGGGAACCTGTATCTCAGAACCACAGTACCAGAGGCTGTGGAAGGCATCTTTCTTTTTTTTCCTTTAGTGTCCCCTTGTAGCCAGACCACAAGTTGACCTGGTTTGCCCACTGTTCTTTCCTGGACAATGCAACCTCATATCTTGGTGGTCTAGATTAATCTGTTCTGCACCCCACCAAAGTGGAAATAGTCATTTTGTGATGTTGAGACTTTACCTTAAAATTGTCAAATTCTCAAAACCCAAAGAAAGTATTTCTGGTGTCAAGTTGTGGCAAACTTGTTAACTACACATAACTGCTTGAAAAGTGGAACAGTTGAAATTGTGAGGGGGAAGGTTTTCCATGGCTTCTAAGAAAATAATATCACTTCCGAATGAATAAGGGAGCGTGTATGGGTGACTGAAAAAGATTGAATCTGGGTTGTGTAGTTTAAAGAGAGCAGTTTGAAATTATTAGCCGTTTCTGTGGCCTCTTTCCCTGCTCACTTGTGTCTGGTGTCTACTTCTGTGTTTCCTGTGAGCAAGGTATTTGAATTTTGACTGATTTACCTCTTAGCTTTTGCAGGTGGAGCAAAAACAATCAAAATGGATGCAGAGGAGTGCTGCTGTTTCAGGCCAGGTGCATACTGGGGAACATGGCAGCAGAGAAGGGCAAATTGCACAGCTGCCTTCAGCAGTGGGTTTCTTCCTCGGTGTGCTGTGGTTGTTGCTACTTGGCTTGGCTATTATAAGCAGCTCTCTAAGAGAGAGGGGAGACGTGCCTTAGCATGTCTTTTCTGAAATCGTTAACCACCTGTTTTGCTGTAGAACTCTGAAGTTTCTTTTAGTTCCTTGAAAATACATGGTGGTCGAGTCTGGGGGAGTGATTTGGCTCCCCCTTGAAGCAGCCTGAATATCTGTATAGTAGGTTGTTCCTCAGTCCCTGGATCACTCAGGATTATAGATCTCTCTGGAGGAGATCTTTGGCTCTCATAGCTCGTTTCCATCTTGCCCATGTCTGCGTCATTTATTTTTTCCTAGATTTTGCTCTCCTGGACAGCTGTAACTCCAAAGGGCATAAAGATGGAGGACAGCCATTGTCTTGGTGGTCAGGGAATAGGCAGCAATTTTGGTTCTCACTGTACTGTGTCAACTTGACTGGCATATCCAGGTTGTCTGAGAAAGTGTGGAAAGAGTTGGAGGGGAGGGTTGTTTGGTTGGTTTGCAGGGTTCTTTTTGCTTTTGAGGAGCAAGAGAGCAGTCAGTTTGAAATGTATGAAACAAGCCTCAGATATGCTCAGTAGCTGTTCACTGTGGTGATGCTGCTGGAGATTCTGAAAGTTGGCAGAAGAAAAGTCGTGCTTGTGTTTTGTGTTGGCAGACTTGCGGCAAGTGGGGACATGTGTATGTGTGACTGTCACACTTTTCCTTGCCGTGGGAGCCTTCTTGTAAATGGTGTTCCTCAGGGCTGGATTTGTTGTTTCTATGCAGGTCTTTAATTCCTGTCTGCTAAGGAAACTGTATCGAGAGATGGATGACTTGTATACACCACTCCCAATAAATTTTTCATACTGAAATGCCTGATGCACTTGTACAAAAAAGTCAAGATTAAGAAGCAGTGTCAGTGGAAATAAGTTCATATGAGGGTCTCCACAAAACTAAGTGAAATTTGATTTATTTAGAAAACAAGCTGAAACAAAATTAACTGTAATAAACTGGAATTAACACATTATGTGTTCAAACGATTTGTTCTGTTTTTGGTGTTGTGAATGTCTGATGGATTTATGTTTTGATTTACAGGTTGAAGACTTTGGGTGACAAATCAAGAGATGCAAAGAAAAGCAGGCAGAGGTACTTCTGAATGTCTTAATATATTAGCATTTACATAGAATGCTCTTGTTAAGGAAAACTCGAAGTGGCTCATATATGAGCCAATTGCAAGAACATTTGCATACAGCTTTGCAAAATACTATTTTGACAACAGAAAAGCTTAACCAAAACAAATGCTTTGCTTAATAGAGCCTTCATTGATAGGCGTAAATAATTTCTAATGCCTGTCAATCAGTTCATAAATTACTATTTAAATTAAATGAATATGCAGTGTTGTTGTAGTATGTCATAGAAGATTCAGGTTGCAGTACACTGAAAGGTAATTGTTTACAATATCTTTGAGTCTCATGTCCTAAGATTGTAACTCAAGGTTTTCATAGCGTAAAAACAGAAACAGAAGCCTTTTTATTGTGGAAAATATGTGTGTAATGAAATACTTCACTTATCTGTTTCAAGAAGTTTTGAGAATTGTGCTGATTTGGGTATTTTTCTTTCATTGTTTTGGGTTTTTTTTTTAGTCCCCTGCATTTTAGTTCTCTGCTTATTCTTTCAACCTGTGTAAGCTACAGGGAAAGACTACTTGATGTCTGTAAATGACGTCTGTGGGAGTTCCTTCTTCAAGTCAGCTCAGATAAGCTTCATTTTAAAACGTGTCTTTACTAAAACAGGCTATGTAGACACAAATTAGTTTAAAAACAAGCGCAATGCTAAAAGTAAAGCATCTGAAATAAACTATCTTACGTTTAGAATCCCGATGTTTTGGTTGTAAAATTGTTTTTAACAGAAGACCAGTTGTATGGCCAAGGCGTGGAGACTAAACTAAGAATGGGTGAAGGTTTGAATAAAACTATCTTAGGCAACTGCCTTCTCTGTGTGTATCCAGTCCATAATATTTTGTTTCTTCTGGAGTACTATAAATATCCATCACTTTTTGAGAGAAGCACCGGATGAACCAATTGAATCATCAGAAACAAGAGACTGCTGGGGTGGCTTCTCTTTTGCTGATAAAGTTCAGGGACAAGCATAGCTTAGCTTGATTGTAAGGATGGTTGGGAACATATGTATGGGAGTTGAGGAGAGGCCAGGAAGGGTGGTGTTGCAGTGGGAGTTTGTCACTGAACCTTGGATCAAAGAGAGAGCGATGTTTTCTCTAAGTAGCTTGAGGAATCCTCTGTATCAGTAAATCTCTATTCTTGTGGGGGCCTTTAGCTTCCTCCTGCTGAAAGGACTACACATCTGTATGCAATCAAGAAGTGTCCTGGAGGGTATCAGGGATAACTTCTTGATGCCTCTTCATAACTTTTTTTTTGGTGTGCTGGAATAGCTTTAGGAAAGCCAGAGTTCACCTGGAATTGACATTTACAGGAGATGTCAAGTTCAAGAAGATGATGAATGGGGTGAATTACAGCAAATGTAGCTGTTGTTGAATTACTTAATGCCTTTGTGGCTTCAGTGCCTTTTGCTTAGTGAAAGGGTTCAAGGAGATTGACCAGTAGTGAATGAAAATAGATTGAAAATACTCAATCCATAAAAGCCCATATGACCATACATGCCAAGAGGTGCCTCATGAAATTCAAGTGGTACAAATTCCCTATTTTCCTGGAAAGAAAGTATCCCCTGCAACAATACAGACAGGGCCTGATAGAATAGCTGCTAAAAATACCCTGGAGAAAACTCCAGACAGCAGGACAGTGACATGCCTTGCAGCAGGGACTGGGCTGTACAAACAAGACCCCAGACAGTAGAATTGAGGAACTTGATTGTCCCCTGCATTCAGCACTCCTTAGACCACTAACTACCCTGTGTGGTTTGGTCCCCACCGTGAGAACGAGTGTTTATATTGGTGTTAATGTTCTGTCACAATTTTGTAGATGGTCACTGAAATGGTTGGGGCAGGAACTCTGTGTATGAGGAAAGGCTGAGACGGGCAGTTGTTCAGTCTGGAGCGCAGGTGACTTTTGGAAGACCTAGCAGCAGCCTGTCACTGCCTGTGAAGTGGTTATTGAGGAAACTGGTGTGTGCTGGAAACACAAAAGGTGATAAGCGTAAGTTGAAACAAGAGATGACCAGACAGGAAAAGCTGAGAAAAGCTTCCTGAGGAAGCTGCTTCGATCTCATAGCTGGTCCTGCTTTTCACAGGGAATTGCAACAGAAGCTTTCTGAGATCCCTTTCCACCCCACTGATTCTGTCACTTTTCCCTTGCCTTAAGGAAAAAAGGCTTTAATTTATGGCAGGGGTTTTTTTTTGCCTCATTCAAATTGTTTGGGTGATAGCGCAAAACATTCTATTTGGGTGATCTTCCAAGAGATGAATTTTGGATGACATCAAGATCTTCACATCCTTTGAAATGCCACATTGTTAATTTTCTATAACTTATTATAAAATGTATTTATGTTTCAAGCTGTTATTAATTAAAGTATCTGCATCCCATAGGAGATCATCAAAGCAATAAACTGGCAAAGGTTCTTTAGCTTAGTATTTATTTTTAGTGTAGAATATATTAAGTATAATATCTGTATTGACAGACATGAACTTGTGTAGTAGTCTTCAGAATACTTCTGTGCACTGTTTTAAGTTAAAACCATGTTCATCTTGTGACTTTGTTAACTGTACTAAGAAATTGTTTCATAAAAATTTGTATATAATGGACACAGTCAAAAAGAGGTAAGAATGGACTATCATAAAACAACAAGGGAAAAAAGCTTTGGAATATTCTTGTAAGATACACTGTGTAATGTGTTTTAAACCAGAATTGGCAAAATGTTTGTGAGAGTGAACAGTAGGGAACGTTTCTGTGCTCAGCATATCTGTCAAGTGCAGATGTGTGTGCACACATTTTTTGTAACAGCCTTCTATTCTTAACGATTTTGTATATTTGCAATTTGTTTTATAGAACTGCTCAATGTTTGCCAGAGTTTTCTGCTGGACTGGAATTACTAAGCAGGTATGACCTTCCTTTTCCTTATTAGTGTCTGCTGCCTGTAATTTCAGAAATAACTTAATTAGATTAAGAAAAGGAGAGGAAAACCTAAGTGTCGCTAATAGGTTTGTGGATGTTCTGCATTTAGTAGTGTGGGAGTGGTTACCAAATGACAGATGTGTTTAAAGCTTGCCCAATCTTTAAGTGCTGACATGTAAATGAAACAGAAGTTCTGGAGGAAAAGGCACATTTGAAAGGTGGCTTTAGTTCATATTCTAATGCACAGGGATGAAGGAGGCCAGCACTGAACCCCAGTCTGTGGTTTTATAATTTAAACATATTTGACATAATTTCCTTCTGGGTTGGTTTTTTCGGTTTGGTTTTTTTTTTTTTTGGTAGGAAGGGGTATATGTATGATTACAGTCTTGTTATTTTTTTTTTATTTTCTTAATGAAATTGTGTTCCAAATAATGTTTAGGGCAGTGTGTTGTTTTATAAGTATTGCTGGGTCCACTTAGCTTTTAATGTAAGGTAGCAGGTTAAAAAACACAAATCACTTTTTCTTTAAATAAAATTATTACTCACTGCATATTTGTCTTGGCAGAACAGTAAGTATTGGAAAGAACTACACAGCTTTCTAAGCTGTAATTTCTGGTAGTACCTGTAAATATAAGCACAATGACATCCATCACATCCATGAATTCATTTCTAAGGAGGGCACAGTAAGAACAGTAATTTATCTTCTCTTCAGATATGAAGATGCTTGGGCTGCCCTTCATAAAGGAGCTAAAGACTGTGCAAAAGCTGGAGAGGTAAGAAAAACTAGCAATGCCATGCTTGAAATATTTTTAAATATGCAGAAAATTTTAAACTAAAATTTTTAGTACCAGGCTACAGGGTTAACCTTGGCCCCTAGGTAGGCACCCACACAGCCTGGTTCCCTCACACAGTGAGGTAAACTACAGTGTAATGCAAAGGTGAAGCAATGTGATGCCATGTAAACAGTTATGAAGGTGATGTTGCCTGTTACTGCTGTAGCTCTTTAAAAGCAGTGGGGATGTATAGAATGTCTTTGGGGTTGAAGCATGTTAGTGGTTTGTGTCAGGGCAGGGCTGTTGCACTGACTCTGTTTGCTGCCCACTCCTAGTGCACAAGGAACAGCAAGATTAGATTGTCTGATGGAAGAGATTAGGGAAGTGTTTGTGCTTTCTCCTAATTCCATTCACTATTCCTGCCCTGGAAGCAAAGTGACAACTTGTGTGGTTTATTTGTGGGATGAAGGGAAAGGAAACTTCCAGTAAGTGTTACTAATGCATTACTCAGCACCAGACTTTGAATTTCGAGCCATATTTAAGTGGCAGGCAGTGTAAGCTGGGCAGCCACGAAGCAGAGCAGGACTGAGCTGTGGAGTTCTCTGTCGTGCCTGAAACCTTCACTTTGGCTGGATACATCCTTCCTGGCTCTTCTGTTTACTTGGGAGACTTCTCTGTATCTTTTTCCAATGGATAAGTAACTAACTGTGTGTTTACGGTAAGAAAGAAAGTCTCTTATGTTCTTCTTTTTCTTGCCTAATGGTATGGCCCTGCTTTTCCCTGCATTCTAGTGAAAACCTTCAGGCATGGGAGATGGAGTACTCTGTGCCAGTTTGGCATGTTTTACTGCTCATAATGATTTTTTTTTTTAATAAACTCTTAAATGATGTGTTCACAGTTTATAATACTTGTTATAGTTTGTTTTAAAAATTGTAGTTTTGGAAACAATGTGAGGTTTCATATGTTTTAAACTAATTATAACCTAATCTCACATACTGTGGCTGCTTGGGAAAATGAGAACAAAAACTTTCAAAAAGTCTCAAATGTTTCATGAAATTCAGGTATTTACTTTAGGCACAGCCCGGTGTATGTATTGCTTGTGGAGCTTTGTTACTTTTTTTATTAAAAAGTGGAAAATGAAAACTCTGCAAGCACAGAAGATTGACTATACTGTAGAAGACCTAGAGGTCCACTTGTCGAGCATCCTATTTCTGCTTACTTGTGCTGTCTTATTTATAAACGGTGAATAGAGAAAGTGCTTTAATTGCAGCCTACAGTCTTAGGCTGTTAAATGGTAGTTGTTAACTACCAGTTCCATGTACAAAATTGTCCTTTTAGATGATTGTCATTTCAGCTGCATTCAGTTATCTCGGGCTGAAATATTTGTGGTGTTTGTCCCCATCTCATGGTGACTTGTTTTGGGTTTTTTGTTTGCTGTACTGTTTAACTGATATAAATACCATATCCCAGTCTCAAAACCAGACCTGGCTTTATTTAAATAAGACTGGTCTTCTGATGTGTTCCGTTTCTCGCTGGGCTTTGGAATAAGTTTTCAAAACTTGTCCGGTGAAACAGGATGTTTTTTAACAGGGATAGGGAGCTGGGGGAATTTGCAAAAGGTAGAAGCTCTCCTTTTGAAAGAATTGATCTGAAGTGGGTAGAATTGTAAGTTTGAGCTTCTTTGCCCATTGCTCAGACTTCTTCAGCTTCTGCAAATAAAAACTATAAAAATTGAGAAATTCGGAATGCAGGTACAGGCACAGGCTATAGTTGTGTGCAAGAAGAAGAATGGGTAATGGAATTAAGAGCAAAGAAGCAATAATTGAATCATCTCAATTATAGGTAAGGGAAACATTTGTTACCTAAGATCTCTTGATCCTGGTGTTTTTCATAGAATCTGACCTATATAAGCAAGACTTTTAAGCAATGTATCCTTTTCTCATTATTGTATTATATAATAGCAGTTAGAAAGAAAGAAATAACAGAAGCTGGACTAATGTAGAAATGTGTTCATAAACACTGCACTATTGCAGTTTATCACAAGAGCAGAAGAGCAGTACTGTTATAAAGGCAACTTTATAAAAAATATCATTCCTTTTATTTAATTTTCTAGACTATTTTGCATGTGGAGGGCTTTCAGTTTTGTTTTTAAGATTAAATTGGTATGACTGGCAACATTAAACTATTGATCTAAATGCACCTAAAATCGTAGCACTGTGATGTTGTTATTGTGTACCACTGCAACACTGCTGCCATAATTTCAGGTACATCTTGTTTACAGTTAATAGCATCCAAAAAGTACTGCCTGCATTGACAGTAGGATATTTAGAAATAACTTCTTATCTTGCTTTGTTCGGTGCATTTTGATACAATTATTCCATACTGCAGGGGATTTTTTTGAGCACATTGTGTATTTACTTGAGAAGTACACAAGTGGCAGTGCTGTGGAGTTGCTATGCTGACGTTACGCTTCCAAATGCATTAATTATAAAAAGTACTTAAGATGCTTATAAATAGGTACATAAATTTGCAATTAAAGACCTCTTTGTTTCAGCTGGTCGATAGTGAAGTTGTGATGCTTTCTGCACATTGGGAGAAGAAAAGGAACAGTCTGGTGGAACTACAGGATCAGCTTCAGCAAATACCAGGGTTTTTAGCAGATCTGGAATGCCTCACAGCAAGCTTAGGTAAGTTTTTGTAGACATAACAAGCATTCAAGGCAGTACAGAGGATTTGACTGAAGTTCAGCTGTTGAGAATGTTGTGATTTTAAAAATTTAACTTTGCTTCCCAAATACAGTCTTTTTATTGTAAAACAATAGCTCTTAAACAAACTGGTTTTTTTAAAAGATCAGCAGGTAGCAGTGGTTTCACTCCCAGCAGATAAAATTTTGTATATGTCATTATTTGAAAAAAGCAAAATTCTGACAAATGCATGTGTTGTGCAAGCAGCTGAAAAATACTAATCTTGAAGTCTAAATTGTTAAAATTTTTAAGTAGTGTGAACACTTCTGTATAGAGTTGCTTCTCTTTGATTGAGTATGTATAATTTTATATAATAATGTTTTAACTCATCATTTGGGGTGGGATGGGGGGGAAATTTACCTGGCTAGGGACACTTTCAAGGCATAAACCTTTGGTTTTCAGTAATTGTCGGTTACAACGGTAACTCCCATATTTTAAATAAATGTACAGAGTTAAGATATTCTGATGTGATACCCAGCTTTTCTATAGGTGAATATTAATGCTGTCTATTAAGTTTACTAATTACCTCATGTTCATTAGGTGGGTTGCGATTTTTATAACTTTATCAAATGTTGACCTGTTCTTTTAATTTAAAAGATGAAAAGGTGAATGCTTTGGTGGACTCATTCTGGAGCCTCTTGTACAAAACTGTTGATCCACTGTTCAAAATTAAATCAGGAAAAATGTTAGAGAGTCTTTGTCTCTGAAAATCCCTAATATTGCTGAGTCTTGAAAAGGGGATGCAGCATTTGATAAGCAGCAACCTTGTCTGTCCACAGTGCATCTCTTGATGCTTCCATGAAAATCTATACAAGGTGCATCAAATTAAAGCTTTGAAAAACTGCTGTCTGCACATGCGTTTTAGGTAGCTAAGCTCCTCAAGGACTGTGCAGTCATTCCTCTTTCTTACAGCATCTGAGAAGCATGCAGAAATTCCTTGTGTAATTGCAGCTCTTTTTTTTGTGGGGTGGACTGGATTTACGTGCTGACATGTGATGTGAAGAAAAGGAGGGTTCTTCTCTGTCTTCAGAGGCTAATTTCTTACTCTGCTATGGTCAGTGGACATGCACAAATCAGCTTTTGTTCCTAGATAGGCTGGTAATAACTTTGCTATTTATTTCTGAACCAAGGAATGTATTCCAGTTTTTATTACAATTTTCTTATACCATCTTGTTTAATAAGGTTTTGTCATCTGTGCTAATAATTTAATATTGGCTTTTTGAAAAAAAACATTATTTTCTAAGGAAGTAAAAGTTCAAATAATGATTTATTAAAATACTGGTTTTAATATCATCATGCACAATGTGATGTGCAGTCCACTGGTAGACCAAAGATAATATAATAAAAAGCTAATGGAATTGCCTTTAGAGTTCATAACTGGAAATGCTATCAATCCTGATGAATTGGGATTACCTTCTGATTCCTTATATACTTCTATGAACAAGAAAGAATCTCACTCCCAGTGTAGAATTTCTTGGAGAGGGATGTCTCTAGGATATTTTTGATACTGCAAAAGTAGGATTTAAGGAAGCATGCAGCAGCCTGCTCAGCGAAGGTAGTGAACTTTGAAGTATACTGCTAAGGTTGTCAGATTTGAACCAAATCCTCTAGCTTTAACTTTCGTTTCAGATTTTAAGTAATTCATCTAGAGTTTCTTATTAGTTCCTCCTAGCTTTAACTTTTGTTTCAGGTTTTAAGTAATTTATCTAGAGTTTCTTATTAGTTCCTCCTAGCAGGTCTGAGGTTTTTTTTAATTGTTTGGGTTTTTTTCTTCTATTAAGTTTTATGGAGTCTATTTGAAGACATAGGTATAATTTATACCAAATTCAACATCCAACCTTCTGAAGGTGATTTAACAGAAATTTACTGCAACATTCTGGTCGCTGTTTTTAGTTTTTATAACTCTTAACTAACTGCTCCATATAAATATAAACTGTATTCAGTTTTCCAAGAGATGATTATTACTCTGTAAATTTTCAATATGAGTGAAACATTCTGTAAAAAAAAAAAAAAGTGAAAATAGAATTGCAAAGTGCTCAGTTATGCACCCAAGATGTAATTTGGCTAACCTTCATAATTTCAACAAAGTAATAGTTCTGTCTTATGACATGATGTGCTGCTAATAAATCTATTAATGTTTTCATTTTGAAAGTAGATAGGGGACCTTGGCTGCTTTCGGTGAAAGAAATTTCAGATAATGGAAATGAACCTTTTTAGTGACCTACTTAACATTGGTATGAGTCATGTACAGATTCTTCAGCTTTTGCTATGTATTACAAGACACATTTTCATTAGCAGTTTTATAAAGTTCTTTAGCTGAGGTAATCACATGATCAGTCATCTCTCACTTGAAGTAAAAACTCTGTCTTCATTTGAAAAATTTATTGTATTATGTAACATCTTGTAGCTGCTGTTGAGAATTTTGAAGAAAAAATAAATTCTCTTGTAAAAGAGAAAAGGACAGTTACTACCCTTACAAATTGCAGAATTGGAATCATCACTTAAGCCAGTTTTTATTTGAATTGTAGAAAATACCTGCTCACTGATATCTGACATACTTATCTTAATATGAAATATGCTTCGTATTTGAGCAGTGGCATTTTGCTCAAACATCTGTTTTGATTTCAGCAAATCAATACACACAAACATTGATCCAAATCAAATTTTCTCCCTTCTCTTTTTTTTTAATAGATCTAATATTAAGCATTAACTTGATGCTGATTTCAGAAAGACTGGTCTTTTAGATAGGTGACAGATGCAACGTAGGTTGAAAATATTTTACTGGTGGGACTGGGAAGAAAATAAGGCTGGAGATGTAGTCACAAAGATAGAAGCCTTTGCCTTTTAGTCTTTAGTCTTTTTTTTTTTTTCTTTTTTTTTTAAAGTATGGGCTAGGTAGGTGTGAACATCCATTAGGGAAGCAGAACTTTCTGCGCTGCTTAGGAGAGGTATCCTTGTTTATATCTTGAGCAGAAGGTAAGTCTTTTTTATTTTTTCCCCGATTGTGATCAAGTATGTTAGTTGCCATTTTCCAGCTTTGTAAAATTCAATCTAATTTGTTCAGAATTTGCATTTGTCTTTTACTGAGAAAAACAGGGAAAATATTGGGAAGATTTATGTAAAACCAGGGAATTTGAATAATAGAGTGTAAAGATGGCTATGTTCGACAGGGAATTTTCCCTCATAGGCTCCCAGGCCCAGCACTTCAGAAGAGAGGGTTGTTGTATTAGGTAGAAATATATATGTGTAAAAGGCATACAGCTTGGATCTGTAAACTTGGAAGTGTCTGAGGATTGAATACACAAGGAGAAGTATACTTGTATACTTGCTATGTAGTTTCAGCAGAGAAGCTTCTTTAACTTCATGTAAGTGTTACAACACTAGCTGGGTTTAAGCTCTTTTCTGTAAAAACAGATAAAAATTGGGCACTAGTAGAACTGCAATTATATAAAGCTTTTTCTTTTTTTTATTTTTTGGGTTGCAGCTGAATTGAACTCTTTCAGTTCATATATGTCTTTCACTGCTCGTTTTACGCTTTTAGTAATATTTGCCCCTGCATGGCCTAGAGGTATAGGGAATATCTTTGATGTAATTGCTTCCGTCCTTTCTTGTTTTTGACTTTTCACCTTTTAGTCAGAAAGTACGTGAGCTTTGTAGGAATGCCATTAATACTCCTACTCCTGCATGGTTTCTCTTTTTTGAGTGGCTGGGACACTGCAAGAAAGCTACATTTAAAGTTATTGTAGGGAAAATGGAAAATTATTTTCTGACTACAGCTGTTATTTAGCTAGTCTAACAAATTTTGTATTCATACAGAACTACAGATAACATAGGTTTCAGTTAGAAAAATTATGTGGTAAATTTATATTTGGTAAACTTCAGAAAGAAAGTATTTTCAGGTAAAAAAGAATGTGTTGAGTTCTAGATAAATACTTTAATACCTGTTAGCTGGTAAAATAAAAAAACTGTATGCTGATGGAAGATAATTCAAAGTAATTTCATCTGATCAAACTTTAAACATACTTTAAAAGTATTAAAACTAAGAATTAAATCTTCAGATAGTGTTGTTACACTTGTAGTAGTGTAAGAAATACAGGCAAAACTGGTATAATTTGAGTGATGTGACCTAAAGAACAGGTTACTTCTTGCAGCTATCTAATAAAAAATATTATTTCTACCAAGTCTGGCATATTGCTATACATGAAAATTCTTAATCTAAATATATTTTTTAAAATCTGGAAAAGGTTTAGAGGAGGCAGGGTTTTTTACAGCCTAAGTTTCAAATTGACTAAATTTGTAGTTTTATTTGGCACTGCCTTTGTATGTACAGTGCATATATTCTCTTTTGGGTAAGAGAGATGTTAATTCTCACCTGTAGCTGGTGCTACTGCAACAGAGCTTGTCTTCAACTTTTTTTGTGAAAAGCAACTTTTCTTTCGCTTCAGAAAGGAGGAAAAACTTCTGAAACCTGTGTTGCAGTGAAGCAAGATTGTTGCCTTCTGGAGAGATCTTTAGTGTCCATTCCTGTTCTTCAGGAGCACAGTGTTTTCTGCAATTCCCACTAGAGGCTGCTCAAATGCTAGTGCTAGGAATCAGTTGCTCTCTAGAACTCTTCTTCATCCTCTCTATTTTCCTGTCCTTTGTTGTTGTCTTTTAATATTATTTCGGTAGCAAATACAGCAAAGCAGGTGGTGGGGCTTTTTTAAGTGGAAAAAGCAGTTGCTGATGGGTACCTTACTAAATTATCTTCAGCCCTGCTGTATTTGAAAATTTTTTAGATTAATAAGGGAGCAGAGCAATCATTCTGAACATCAAGTTAGCACAATACAGGTATTTGGATTTTAATGCACTCAGAGAAATCCATTTCTTAAGCAAAAAGGGACTACCAATTATAATTGTGATAAAGATATTGTGCTTTGAATACATCTAGATTTTGTGAGAGAAAATTGAGTATGTGGTAAACAGTGAATGTTCCACGTCACAATATGTAGAACTGAAAACATTTTTTTCCCCCTCGGACTTGTTTCTGCATTAATTTTGTCAACTGCCTTTTTGGGTTTTGGGGTTTTTTTGCCCGTCCCTCCCCCCTCCCCTCATTGATCTCTATACAGATAAATAATGTAGGGAAATATTTGCTGATTATATGACTCATGTTTCCCTTTCTCTCTGTCATAGATCTTACTTGTTAGGGACTAAAAAGATCATGTTAAGTGAAGCTGAACATATGAGTATGCATCCTAGGAAATTTGCTTATGAAGTCTTAACTTTTACTTTTTTAGGGGAACCACAAGGATGGCTATTTGTAATTAAACTAATGGCTAAGAAAGTTGAAATTATAGATGGGCTCCAAGTAGAATGGCCAAGCTGGAATTGAAGATTTGACTGATGCCTTCAGCTTATTGTTTCCTTCTTTTGAGCATCCAGAAAACACTAACTTTGGCTGCTATTTCGTTTGTAAAAATGTGAATTATTCTTGCTTCTTCAATTTACCTTCCCTCAATATCGAAGTCCTGGCAAAAGGGTGAATAATAGTCCTGTAATTCACACAGTTCCATCCCAGAGTGACAAGCTGGTTGCAGTCTGGGAAAACAGTTTTTCCACTTCAGAATTCTAAGGAGAGACATGGAGTTTAGCACTAAGCACTGTCAGGGAGAGTGATCCTTTGAGACAAGATTCACATGGGTTAATTCAGATGTGGAGGAACCTCAGGAATTGTCTAGTCCCAATTTCTACTCAGAGCAATGTGAGCTATGAGATCAGTTTTCTCGGGATTTGTCACAGACAAGATCTATTTGAAGTTGAGACGGAGCAAATATGTTTAAAGATGAGATTAAGACATTCATATGTAAAATAGATAAATTTAATTGTAAAATTTACATGTGTATGTAAAATGGGTAAATCTCTACATTTAGCCATCAGTAAAGGGTCTGTCTTCAGAGACATAAATATATATTCCTTTATATTACCATGAAATCATGTGAAAGTTAAAATTCTTCCAGTATGCTTTACTTTTGCTTCATTTGAATAAATGAAAGTTTGACCTGGCTTTGGTCAGCACAGCTTTATTCCTCTGATTGGTACCATGTAGGAAGGGCTTAACTGACAGTCTCCTCAAGAAGGAAAAGTATGAGTCCTGAATGCTTCTCTTCCTCAAATATAGACCTCAAGCCTGTAAAACCAATATCCTGGGGCAAATAGAGTGGTTCAGCATCCTGCTACAAGGGAACTTGAGAGAGATCTCTCTTAGCATGGCTCTGCTGCCACTCTTTACTGTGGGGTTTGGGCTGAGATTTGTTTATCTTTCAGAGCAATTTATATGTGTGTAATTATTACCATGTTAATTATTTACCTTTATTAAATCCTGTTTCTGTTCAGGTGAGTTGTCCATCTATTGATGCAATTTGATATTCATACAAGTATTTCTTATAGCCCAGCTAGAGGCAAACTTTGAGGAAATGGAGAATCATCTGTTGTGTCTTGAGGAACTATGTGAGCAGTGTGAGTTGGAAAGATACAAATGTATGCAGACATTACAGCTGGAAAACTACAAGAAAACAAAAAGGTAAATAAAACAATTGTTATAAATATAAATTAGCATAAAATATACGCCTTTTGTAATTAACCCCTCCATATAAAATATAAACCCTTTTATTTTCATCCATTAAAGAAACAATACTCTTTGACAGGACATTGCAGATTTGTAGTAGATTCATTGAATGTCTGACTCTTAGTGATTAACAAAGAGTACGTGTGTTTGGAATATTATCACTACATTGTTGTTAAGATGAAGTCATGTTTCTTATTCTCTGCAAACAATTGGAATAAGGGCTGTTGTTAATAAGCACAGATGAATTGTTTTCTTTTAATCCGTTGCCCTGGTTTATGGATTTCTTCCCTCCCCCCCGCCCCCCCCCCATATACCTGTCAGGTTAGGAACTGAATTTTCATCTGTCTTCCTTTCAGTTCTATTGTATCCTATCCTGTTAAGTACCTTTTACTCTGTATGAAAGGCATCAATCTTCTGCCATTCTCTTACTTGTAAAAGCAGGACATTAATTCTTGGAATCAAAGTTCAACTTCCATCAGTGTGTGTGAAAATTCAGAACTTTCAACTTGTGAGCTTCAGGTTTACCTAAAAGATAAAGTAGCAAGGGAAAAACATGAAGCACTTAAATAATTTAAACTGGTGACTTCCTTGGTTTTTGTCACCGCCAGTGCCAAAATATAAGGAGATTAAAAAACGGTATTATATCCATTATATAAACTAGGAAATGAGGAGTTGAAGCAGTGTGTCAAAGGCAGTGTCTGGCAGCCTGTTGGGGGGGTGGTAGATGTGGATGTTGACTGATATGGGGATAACTGGATTACTTGACCTATGCAGGCAGGAGTCCTCCTCTTAGGCAGGGGAAGCACCCCGGCACCCTCCTTGCCTCCTTGATTGTGGAAGCAAGTTTGATACATGTGGTAAGGTCAGAACAACTGGTGTGTCTCACAGTCCTGATCAGGATGTGGTGGTCAAGGGCAGGACTGTGCCAGACAGCACTGACCACATTTTGCTTAGTTTGTCTATGTTCTTTTTCTTGACCCTCCTTGCCATTCTTGCAGCTCTTTATTTTTTTATGTTTTTTAAATCCCAGTCTCTTCCCAAAAGACCTATTTACCCCTGATTACTTTTTGTCTATTGGTCGTCATTTGTTATGTAGGGAATCGTCACCTTCTGTGGTTTTACAGATCCAGTTACGGAAGGAGTGCTGGTGTTGCAGGTTCTATCTCCCAAAAGATCTCCAATACCTTAAAGCTTCCCCTTCAGTGTTTTGTGAAATTTGGCTGTTTTTCGCCTAAGTCCCCTTCAAACACCTGTAAAATCCAGTCATCTGTCTTGGTGCTATCTGTGGCTTTTGTCAGTGTCTTACTGTGTTACCTGTCACATCTGGCAATTCCTCGTGTCATGTCCCTTTAGTTTTATCACATCCTGTTCAGTTGTCTTAACCTCAGGCCTTGGCCTCAGCAATGATCTGTGCAATTTTCCTGCAGCCTGGATTTTCTATTTCGCAGCTCATGGCAATTCCATATTCTCTCTCGAGGAAGAGTCAACAGCAGACAGTATGGCTGAATATTCACTTGTTCGTACCTACTTGAGTAATCTAAATATTTAAGAGTAGTAATTTCAAAATTCCAAATACGTGCTCTTTAACCAAATAACACAAATGTAAAATGTGTATAAAGCAACAGATTTGATCCTGTATAATAATCTTTCTACAGTTTCCTGAGTGGTTTTTGTTCTCTCTGCCATCCTTGCTCCCTTTCCCCTAGCCTCTGCTTTCAACATCAAAATAAAGTGTTAAACCATTACCTGCTCTGCTTAGCAGCATCTAATCAGTTTTATAAATAGAATGCTAAGCAAGCTACTTAGTGTAATTATAAGCTGATTACATTTTGGTCAGACCTAGACAAAACAGGAAAAATACAGGTAATTTCTGGTTGATCATTACCACTGTATTTATTTAGGTAAGAAATTAACTGCTAGCTCATTACTGGAAGGACGCTTGCCACTGTAGTTACTCGAAGAGCGAGCAGCCGGTGTAAATTGACGTGAGTGTGATTTGGAAGTCATGTCCTGTGTTCCTGTCTTTAGTGCTTGGGGTTTTTACTGTGATTCCAGCTGAAACAATAAAGGGGGGAGGGGGGGCGTTCAGGAGTCTGTGTTCTCTCTTTAGCACAAAAATTATTTTCAGGGAGTCAGAGGTTTTGTGTTTGAAAAAAAAACTATTTAATGTGTTTTTACAATATAGGGATGAAAACTGAGATGAATATGAACTCTAGAAACTGTGGTTATTTTAAGCATGTAACAAAATGTAATTTTGTTCTAAAGTCACTGTAGAGCTTAGGCTAGAAGATCATGTATTTAAAATCTTTTGAAAAAAATGAGAGACTTAGAAGAAGGTGCTTTAGGTTAGCATTAAACCTATGAAATGCAGCTTATGGTAACTATGGGGAACTTATTTTCGGAAATAGGTCTTCCTATTAAATAGAGCAACTTAATTTCAGTTGAAACAGATCAATTTTTTCCCTTTTGTCATTGTGTTGAGTACTGATTTCAAAGTAGATTCATCAATCCAAGGCCTTTTCCAAGTTTTTAAAAAGCCTGGTGTTTGGGGGGATTGGGGTTTTTTGTGAGCTTATCTCTGGAATTTTAATATTTTCCTTTTTTGTGTTTAAATCCATTGATCAGGGTACTGGTACTGTTGTGTGAAGTCTAGATTCCACCTTTGTTTTCTCTAGTTAGTCTCACTGCAATTGTTTGCAAGTATGTTAGCATTGAACCGTGTCATTTTTTTTCCTGTCTTTCCTCAATCAAGCACAATTCTTCTTCCTTTTCCTTCATTTTCCTACTGAGGATATTCTGATTTCTGAAAACTCTCTGGATCACTTCAGTATCATGTGGCAATTCCTGCTTTCTCAAGTGCATGGTGTCCTTTAGGAAGCACTGTCAGTAGCTCACTTTTGTGTCATCTTTTTATGTGCCCTGAATGACAGCCTTGTGGTGTAAGATAAAATGTTTTTATCCTGAAGCTGTACTTCCTATAAGGCTCTTGGTACCATTAGTATCCTTTTCAGAGAGATCACCATATTTTGAAAATTACTATTTTGTTAATTAAAGGGAGCTGCTCAGCTGCAACATTTTTTAGGAATACATTGGGAGTAGCAGAGTCCTTGCCACTGGAAATGAGTGAATAGATTTTACAGTGTGTTATTTGACTTAAAACATAATTATCTGAATGTTAATTTTTTTAGGATCTCTTGTTTAAGAGCCCTCTCTGTTTTTCATACTTGTCAGCTTTGAGAACAGACATAGAAGAAAAATAAATATAAAAATCTAGAATCTAGGGTCTGAGGTATACCCGGATGGTAGAGTATACTTAAGTGGTAAATGTTTAGTAATAGTCCAAACCTTAGTGGGACTATTGTTTTTTCTTTTTTATGAGATTTAAACAAATGCTTTACTTGAAGAGAAAATAAGTTCTTAAAATGTGTATTTATTCCTGATTTTTGTATTTTAGGGGTTTATTTGTCGTCAAATACCGTGTAACACCATTCTTTAGTAATTAATGCAGTGGGTGAGGAGTTGGACAGATTGTCACAGTTCTTTTTGGATGCATTGCCCATGCCATGGTGGTGCCTTAGTGCTTCTGGGCGAGAAGACTGCTTGATTTACTTTCCCATTTAGAAGGGTATAAAATGTTTGGCAATTTCATCATGTAGATTAGAGATGTGTGTGAGAAAATGTCATAGTTACTGTTGTTTTCTTCTGTACACTTTATCCCTCTTTTTAATTGCTTTGGGAACAAAAGGAACAGTAAGGGTTGGATGTAGTAGATACAGTGACTTCTTAGGCCTGACCAACATAAACATTTGAAACGTAAATACAAAAAAAAAACTTCCTTATCTGTAACTCTTGTTTAGATCCCATAGCATTCCTCAAGTGATAAACTTGGACAGTGCTCTGTACCGTACAGCATCCTCAGTGATGATTCCTGCCCACCTGGCAGTGATAATTTTTTTTCTTTATGTGTAATTTATGAAATTAGTTTTAATATGTAAAAAATAGAGCTTTGTTGCAAACATTTCAAACAAGTATATTTTTTCTTTCTAAAGTGGAAGGAAAGTGTACTGTGAATTACTTCTGAGACCTCAGCTACAAGTTTCGTACTGTGAATTACTTCTGAGACCTCAGCTACAAGTTTCATACTGTGAATTACTTCTGAGACCTCAGCTACAAGTTTCATAATTCTGATCAAAATGAAAATTTTGATCAGTCTCCTAGTGGTACAGATTTGGAGCTACTATACCTCAATGTAACTGGGTGCATAAATAAATTTTTTTGCAAGATTGCATGCAGAACTTTTATTATCTTCAGGACAGTTTTCATGGTAGATGTGCAGTGGGTGACTGGCTTTGAGTTTCTGTACTTATATTGCAAAGATATTTTCTACCCTGTTTCATGATTTTGTATACAACTCAATCAGCAGCTAGTGTTTTCATGGTGATAACTGACAAGAATTAATTTTATGGCCATCAGTTGTTGCACTTCTTTGGGCAGATACATGGAATGAGAATTCTTATTGATCCTGAAGAAACTTGCACAGGCTTTGGAGGAGTTTCATGGGTAATTTTGCTTCCTTCTTTTTGTAGTTTGAAGGCTCTGAGCTTTCTTTCGTTTGCAAGAACTCTTTCATTGCAGTACTCTGCATACATCAAACCCAAGGGAGTATGCTGCTTCATTATTAGTGAATTTTACTCCCATCAGTGCTCCCAGTATTTGGAAACATAGGTCAAGACTGAACACACAGCAGATTTGAAGATTGCAGGGGTTTTGGCAGTTTTTTCTCTTATTTGCAAAGTATGAATGTGCAGTATAATTTATGTCACTTTTAAGTTGATTTAATTTTGCCCTTTCTCTGGTGATCTTTGCTTGATACAGAGAGACAATGACATTGCTACGAAGAGATTTGATGCTTACCTTCTCCTTGTAGTCTTGTTTTCTTTTGAAAAGGCAAATAAAAGACTTTTCTTTGGCTTTTGTGACCTGTGATTAAAGACTGAATGTTTGTGTTGGATCCTCTGTATCCTACAGCACCTTTTAATAACGTTATCTGGAAAATGTTAAAACATTATGTCAATCCTGCATAATTTATCTCTACCTTTATGTGGTGCTTGTTAGTGGGCATAATCTGCAAATCCTGTCAAGCTGTTAATACCAGGCATTCTTTGTCCAGACTTACTGTACCAATAATAGGAACAGATGGTTTAGGACTGCCTTAATCATCGTTTTGTACCCTCCCACACCTCAAAAATACATTATTTATATATGTAATTAATTCACTGTGGCTAGTGGCAGAACAATAGTGTTTAGGTGCTTGTCATTACCACACTAAAATTTATTTTCTGTGCAGTGCCTCCTGACAAATTCTGTGTTGCTTTGCTATGAATTATTTCCTGAGATCTTTAATAATTCCTTTCCACTTACACTGAAAACCAATTTGTTTTAAAATTGGTTTTAAAAATGTATTAAATGCATTCATAGACAATGCTTCAGCAAGGGAGATTTTACATTCCTACAGAAAGGAAGGTGTTGAGGATGGCTGAAGAGGTACAAGTTCTGTCTGGCACAATTGCATTTGTGCTGCGTGGAAACAAATTCAGCATTTTAGGTGAAGATTGTCCATGGGGTCACAAGCTCTTTTTACTTGCTTGTTTCTGTAGACTAGTGTGATACTATGTGTCACTTACTGAATGAAGCTTGGCCGGTTTTTGAGTACCATCATTTTCCTTCTTTTTAATGCTTATGGGGAAATTGATGGCCAAGGTAAAAAGGTCTGCAGTTTCTTGTGTGGCTGTTTACCAAAAACAGGCTTGCAGGAACTCCTTTTCTTTCTGGAAAAGATTAGTGGAGTTCATAGTGGAGGTGGCCTTTGATGGTGGAATTGTTTGTACCTTCTCTTAAACTTCAGCTTCTCTTACAGTCTTTGTAGTTTCTCAAATTGTAGCTTCTTTTAATTTTCTGTTCTCAAATTTCAGCTTTAAACTTTGGTTCGTAAAATTTCAATTGTATGATAAAAACAAACTGTTGATAAATATATGTTTTAGTAATCCAATGGCATTGCATACGAAGATAAAGGTTTTTTTAAAAATTAAATTTTTAAACCATCCTTTTTTTGGATTGAAAGCAGGATGAAAGCAAAAGCATAAAAACTGCATAATAGTGCCTGAAAGATGACTCCCAGTGTTCTTAATCAAGATAAATATTTGTTTCATTTTTTTGAAACATTGAAAGATAAATGCTTTCACTGTACCCTGGAAATGAGTGTATTAGGGTAATATTTGTTTTTAATTGTATTTATTAACTTGAATGCCAGTTAATGTAGTTTCTGTTACAAAAATTCTCTAGGATCCATTCCATCTTCTGGATTGAAATTAATGTGGAAGTTTTGCTGGAAAACAGACTTCAGCTACTTCTGTATCTGCATGAGTATGGAAGCAAAAAAATCTCCATTGCACTATTATTTAAATGCCTTAGTTCTTTGCTCTTCTCTTTTACTGGATAAAATATCGCTTTTGATGGTGAAGAGTCCTGACCTGCCTTCCGTCTTTCTTCAGACAAATAGAAAGCCTTGCCTGCTGCTCAATTCCAATAGTAGTTTAGTAATAGTGTTAGTTTTTACTGATTTTTCAATGCTTAGAGGCTTTTCATTACTTCAGTCTCAAATGTATTTCAGAGTAGTAGTTGGCTTAAGTATCTGAAATGGATGCTCCATGAATATCAGGGATTGGAAACCAGTTTTTTGTCAGGATTGACACGAGTGCTAATCCTAAATAGAAAAAAAACCAACCAAAAAACCCCTTGAATTATTTCTGTGCACCATGACATTGACACAGGTTTTGATTTCTAGATTTTTGTCTCTTACTTCTGATGAAATCCAGAGGAATGGTTGCATGGCTTTTTAGCTTACTAAAGCTTGAGTCAGGCTCTGGAAGGAAATTTTTTTTAATCAGTCATTTTGTAAACTTAACTGTACCAGACATAGCAGATGAAATGCAGCATTTCTCAGGTTTTGCTGTGGATCTTGTTAGGTGCCGTAAATATTTTTAGATTAATTTGCTGATAAGCATCTTTAGTTTCTTTAAATATATTTTTTGTAAATAGTATTTACGACTCAACATTTTTTAACACATTATTGCAAAATCTTTCAAATTTAGTCCTTAATTTTTACCATTTGTATGCTGTCTTGAGATTGTTTTTTGTTTACATATGAGTCTAGTAGTTGGAATTTATTGGCTGTTACTTTTAGAGCTAGTGTTGTAGGATTGTTCCTGACATCCATTTATGACTTTGTTACTTTCTTATCTGCCTAATTCTTTTCTTGAAGATAAAACATGAAACTGTCAATTCTGGCTGCTAGTATCTTTGTAAAGAATGTGGTGTTTCTGTAGTCTTCTAGGTATTTAACTGAATTCGCTGATGTTTTTTTACACTTAGAAAATCAATCTTAGCATTACAGCCCTTTGCAAGATACAGTAGAACCTGAAAACGTTTCCTTTCTATTGTTGGGCAAGCAAAATTCCCACTGATCTCAGTAACTTAAAGCAGGATGGTTTTGCCTCCTGGTCCTCCCATATTCTGATTTCTGGACTTATTTTTGTTTGTCAGTAGTACTAATACAGCCTCCGTAGTGTCCGTCTCGTCTGCTCAGTGACTAAAGCAGGGTTAATCCAACAATGCAATGAAAAGCCTGAGGGGAATGGGTAGGTACTTGGGAATTTTATTTGCCCTTCAACTAGATTGTAACTGTTAACTGGTCATGTCAGTTACTCTGTGGGACAAGTCAGTATTGTAGGTGGCTTGTTTCACCTGTTGTCTCCATCGTGATGTTTTCTCACCACAAACCCTGAATCTCAACTTTTCTGTAAATGAAGAAGTTGAGACCTCTGACAGCATCATCATTAGAACATTCTAGGTAACTAGAAAACTGGTAACTGAGTTTGACTGGTATAGAATTTCATGGAGTAATTAAGTGCCCCCTCAGTGTATTTTCTGAAAATAAGCACCTGGAAAGGCAGAGATTAACATTTTTGGGTATGTGTGTGGCCAGTTTTCATGGACATAACCTTGGTGTCCATGGAGCCTGTACAACTTCTTGCCTCTGAGGAAAGAAGCTGGGAATTGTTAGTTGCACTGCATACAGAACAAGATTAATTTTGAAGTGTCTCCATGCCTTTATAGTCTGATTATATTAGTCTTTACCCTGTTATTTTTGCTGTTTTTCTTGCTCAGAGGTACTGAACTTCATCTTTCACTGAAAAGAGCTATTTATATTATACTGTGCCTCCTAATGCAGTCCTTTCTTCTGAAAGCTTACTGTTAGCTTACTGTAAAAAGGTAAAATGTATTCTTATATAAGCAACTAGCCAGACTTGTCAGTAACCTAAAATTTGGTAGCTGAAGAGCATGTAGTCAGATGCCAGGTAGTTGTATTGATTAGTGGTCAGGCTCCAGCATCCTTTAATCCTGGACAGATGCTGAGGAGCCCCCACTGGGCTTCAAGAGCCTTCACGTGTAGCGAGGCCAGAGGCAGGGCAGGTGTGTGTTTTCCTTCTAATAGTGGTGGAAAGCGTTATCTTGTCCATCTTTGAAGTGCATGAATGTTTTTTTGGCTGAAAACTCTATAAAATCCAGGAGCATTTCCCTCTGGAGCACTTTCAGCTGCCTTATATGCTTTCTCCTGCTTGTCTTTTAACCTTGGTTTGAAGGCCCTTTTCCAAAACTGTTTTCATTTTAATCTTTTTCATTTTCATTATTCTAACTAATTGCTGTTTCTTTACATTGTCTGTGTTCCAAATAGTTTCAATGTTGATGTGAGTTCAGTGTATTCTGCAGACTACTTTTTCTCTTTAGACTCTTAGAAAACACATAGGAGGTATCTTCTCTCTGACAGTTTATCAATAAATACAAAAATATTTATTTACTCATAAAGGGGAGAGGTGTTATACATTTTTCTCTGTACATCTGTCTGCAAGGTCTTAATTATACATCTAGAAAATGTACTGGTACACTCTTCAGCCATCTGCTTTTCCAGTGTCATTACAAGTCATAGTTTCCGCTTTCCAGTTTAGTGTCATGTTCTTACCAAAGCTGCTGATAAATGAGATTTAGGATTAGAATTTTAACACTTCCAAGTTTTTATTTGGATAATTTGGCTTAGTAAATCAAAAAAGTCCTCCATGCTGCTGATGCAGAGCATGTTTTCAATAAGCATGTATTTTAGTACATATTTCTAAATGTAGGTTTTATTGGAAGTGTTGTGAGAAGCCACAAGATGTGGTTGATTAATTCATGCTGTGTAAAATATAAAATCTTCAGTCTTTTGGGTCTGAATGGGTATGAGGATACTAGGAAGTACAGATCCTTAAATTACAAATCAGTATTTTTACTGTATGCTAATCAGAGATACTTTTACTTTTTCAGAGGTATGTGATGCAAAAAAATTGTCAAATATTAATTTCCAACTTTCTTAATGAATGGCAATTATGTATAGGAATATAGGGACAGCATCTTAATGCATCTCAACCCTAAAAATATTGATGGATTTTGAAAAGGAAAATTCTGGGGGTTTAGAAAAAATCAGTGATTAGCACTTGGTTACCGTATTGCCATCTTGTTTACTAACCTATTTCCACACAATGGCAGTAATTGTTTCATCTTTCCTTTTGTAGGGAAGTGTCATAAAATCTCCTGATTTTAAGTGCAATTAATGTAGTTTTACTCTTCTTACTTTCACAAGATGTTTCCTCCAGTATGGTTTTGTTTCAGTCTGTGGAAAACAAGCATTTCCTGTGATTGTTGCTTTCTCAACTACTGTGCCATTATTAAAAATAAGGAGTTCAACTTGTGAGAGTGTTTAAGAATTTTGTCATTATATTTAGAGTATGCGGGGTCGGAAAATATTTTTAGGTTATGAACCTGAAAATCACAGATATTGTAAAGCAGCTTTTTTTTCTGTGGTAAAAAAGGGAGAAACTAGCTTGGGAAAGGGATGGAGAAGAAGCAGAAAAGGAAATAGATACTCACAGGAAGTTGCAACTAATAGAATTCTTCACTGTGAATCACACTGTAGCTTATTTCCTGGTAAAGCACCCATTCTTGTAAAAACCTGTATTTAACATTTGGTGACAGAAGTGGGATGCTCTCTGAAAATGTGGAGGTAAATGCATTCTCTTGCTTCTTTTAGAATACTTTGTCCTACTTATAAAATAAATTGTTTCCGCTTTGAAAGAGTTTTATCTGTTCTTGATTGAAGAATAAATGCTGAGTTGCATCATCTGTTTAGGGGTAGAAGAAGTTATTATGGTGTAGCATATGTATTTTGAAACAGTGTCTCTGGTAGGTGACTAAAGAGTGCTTTAGCTGTGGATAGTGAATAGAATAATTTATCTGGACAACTGTTAATTCAGTCTATAATTTATTTTTCTTACAGTCATTTTTGCTTCAAAAGTCAGAATTTAACTAGGCATTCTGCAAGGCACAGACTGAAAAAAATTTGATGCAAATGAGTGTTTTGTAAGACCAGCATTCTGCCTTATCTAAGCTATTATGTTGATTCTTCTTTAGCCTTTAAATTTATGATAAATCACTGTCCTGTAGTAATGATGATTGGAGCATTTTGCAATTTCTTAAAAACAGAGACAATATTTCCCTTCATTTTATATCCTCTGCATTCACAATTGCATAACTACTAGAAGTGGAAGGTGGCCTGGTATGAAGACAAAAGATACTATTACTTTTTGCTTCATTTCTTAGCTTTCTGGTACATGAGTACGGGGTTATCTGTCATATTCCATACTTGAAAATCCTCTCCTCTGAGGAATGTCACTGTTATGTCTCTTTGCCTGTCTCTGTGTTTTAACTGAGTGAGTGATATTGTCAAATTTTTCTCCTTCAGTGTTGCCAAAATGTTTTTGAATAGCATTGATGAAAATGGGACACTTACTGTTATTCACTGTGCTGTAAATTGGTAAATCTCTGCTAAGCAAAGGACACTTTGCTAACTAAAGATGTACGAAGTCTTGGTTATTTTTGGATTAATGTATCTGGAAATTAGGTGGCTAGATATAAATGTGCAATATTTGTATAATTGTACATGTTTATAAAGACGTGGTGACCTAATTTCTAAACAGGTTGATTTTGTTTGCTTTAGATAAACACATGTAGTGATATTACCCTTATATGTGGTGATAATCAAATTCTTTGATTTTTGTCTTCTAATGAGTCTTAAAGCATGTAAAATAAATCCTGTAGTTCTAGATGTAGTGTTCCTAATTATTTTTTCTATTCTGCCCTTCTCCAACAGGAAGGAACTGGAGTCATTCAAAGGTAAATTCTATTTTTATTTTCTAGTTAAATGTTTGTAAGAGTTACAGCAATTCATGTATTAAATAAAACTAGTAAGGAACTGTTGCCCTTCTCAATTCGACAATGTTAATTTTATGTGGACCCAGCAGGCTGTTTATTTTTCTTTTTACCTGTTCTTGCTGGTTTTTTTGGGGGAGAGTCTTTAAGTGTAGGGAGAACACAGGTACTTTGTTGTCTTATCTAGGCTTCAGAGATTCCCTAACTTAAGCCTTTCCCTTGGTGTTCAATTTGGAAGTTATGGGCTTTGTCTCCAACTAGTTGATGTCTTTTCTAGCATGAATATATTTTTGGCACATGTCGCAGGCTGTTACTTGCTAGATTTTTGTCTGGCTATTGCTAGGGAATTTTCACAGGATAATGCTATCAGACAAATGTAATTTGTGTAGCTCAACTTGTTGGAGATACTGGATGATATGTACAAATATTTGTCCAAAATACAGTGTAATGGCTCGAAACTCTATCATGAAATACTGCTTTGTCACAATCCCATTTTCAGTAAATCTTAAATTGGGGCTTACTCTACCTACTGATGTTAGTGTTTGATCAGCTTGAGAATTGCTCATATCTTTTCCTTTGGATAGGATGTAACTGTGGGTTTGTGACTAGTATTTATGAGAATGAAGTCAAGTGCATTGACTTATGTCAATCAGTTGTCTCTTGGAATTGAAAGGAGGGATGGAAATTTCTATCAACTGCATTCCTTTGCCTTTTTAGTTCATTACTATCTCATCTTTATGTGATGCTACAAAAGGAAAATAACAGTTACAGTAACAGATAAGCAACATGGATTATGTAAAATGTCACTTTTTCTGTAACTTACCAAAACAAGCCCTTGGTTGATTGATTTGACAGCTTTCATCGTAGAGCAGCTCAATACAAAATGAAAGATAATGCCAAGCTCCTTCTGATCCAAAGCAAGGCAGCTACTTTATAGAACCTGGTGCTTGTGAGAACAGTGAATCCTGGCTTTTTATTTGTATTGATTAGGTGTTTTAAGTGAGTTTCTGGAAGCCAGGAGGGTGGTTTCCACAGTAATTTCTGTCTTGGCTTCTTGTTATTTTAATAGAGACTTTAACTTTATTTGACAGTAAGTCTTCTACAAAGACAATTATTTTGATGGAAGAGGAATGTGCTTGCTATGTGTTGACCTTGAAATTTATACCAAACTAAGCAGCTGGTTCTGTAATGGATACAGAGGCATACAGATTTCCAGTACTGGTTGTGAAAGACTTGTCTTGGTAGCCAAGAGAAGGCTAGATAAGCACAGAGTGATGAATTGTTGGAAGTGGATTTTAAAATCTGTCAGCCTAATTCGTGTGGGTTTTTGTACACTGAACCGGTGGACGAGCTTATACCTGATAGAAGAGAGGGGAGTAATAACTAAGAAAATTTCAAGAATGGTCTTGTCAAGCAAGCCTAAGTTCTTTCTATGAGATGACAGCAAGAAAGTTTAAAATATACAATAGATTCAGTGTTTTGACTTTGGCAACAACTTTCACTGTTTTGCTTGTCATTTCCCAGGAAATTGGGATTAAACTACTAAAAATCCAGGTGCGCAATTTATTGAGAATACATGCTTGGTGGAAATGTTGTTGGGTTTCTGGCTTACTAAGTTGCTCCTTCTCAGATCTCGGAATTTTTGTTGCCAGCTTGAGTTGTTAAGTAGAGGTGTTCATTGTATTGGCTTCAGTCAGTCTTTTTCCGGCCTTTTGGAACTTACATTAATGTCTGAGTATCCAGCTTATCTTTCCTCAGCTGAGTGGAAACAGGGAGAGTCAGAGATTCCTTGTTGTGAAGGATTCATTATGTTATGGCAGATGTTTCGGTTCTATGGCAGCTTTGCCAGAATTGACTTGGGGCTCCTACTTGAGTTTTCTGTTTTGAGCTGCTTTCAGGGCTCACTAGATTTTGGCAAAAATGATCTGTCACTCTTTTGGCTTTAGTTTGGTTGATGAAGCACACTGAGATAACTCGGTGGATGTCCGCAGGAATCCTGTCACAGAGAAGGAAAAAGGCAGCAGCAAAGGCAGGCAGTGTGTCCTAAGTTAACAGCCTAACAATGTAATCTAAAAAGAAAAGAAAAAAAAAAACAGGAAAAGCTGGTTCCAACCGAAACATGTTAAGTAGTTGAGTAGATGGTTCTTTACATTTTTATATTGCAAGTATAAACTACATCCTCAACTAATCTATCTTTGCATAACTGTCCAGATTGAATTGTCTTCGTCAACATTCTGTTCATGAAATACCCAGAGCAGGGTCTAGGAAGGAGCTGTTTAAAATACCTATATATACACTTGCATCTTTTAATGCATTTGCACTTGAAATCACTGTACGTTAAAATCCGTTTCAATGGAAAAAGCCCGAAATGCCGTTTTTTAGAATAGTAACTTGTTATTTGTGAATTTGAATACCATATGCTAAAAAGTAATAGCTTCCAGGATATAAGGATGGTAAATGTCTTGTGTAAAAATATCTTTATGAACGATACAAGATCATTCTATCTGAATATGCAGGAATTCAACTACCATGAAAAAAATTCTTTCAATATGTTTGCAGGAAGGGTTAAAAGAGAGTTCTATGAACGTTTTTCAGTGTCCAGATGCAACTTTCACGTTCGCCAGTGCTGAGTTCTTAAGCCTTGATCAGGACAGAAAGTAAATTTTACTGGAATTAAGAAACTGAGTGGTCTAGTCTGAGGTTCAGAATAGCACAGGACTAGAAACTTGAATTCAGTGATGCACCCCATCAGCTGCACAATGAATACAGAAAAACTGCTAATTATATGTTGGCACTGACCCTGCGGATGGAGGTGTGACTCACATGGCCGGTGGGTAGCTTCACAGACCTCTCAGATCTGTTTTAAAACTTCACTTCCCTGAGTTTTGTGGATGTGTAAATATAAATAGATACACAGGTGTAGTCTGTAAATTTGTGAAGTCTGTAGCCTTAAAAACGTTGTAAGTGCCCTTGTATATACCTGGTATTTACTTATTTTAATATTGAAACAAAATAGACCTTCACACAACCAAGAAACAGAATTATTTCTGCTTTCATTTACTACTTCCCACTGTGTGTGCCAAGGTAGGAAGTGGTAGTCCACTGACCTTTTAAGTATACTCTTTGAGGATACCAGGTGTCATCCAGAAGGGGCCCTAACAAGGAATGTAAATATGCCTGTTTGCAGCATTGAAAATGCTGAGAATCACTGGCACTCTTGCTTGTTGATGTTACTACCTTTAAGGAGCATGAAATAAGAATGAAATATTATTTTAAGAAATTATTATTTATTTTTGTATCTGTCAATGTTTTAGAATTTATTCTTGCCATTTTTATGGTGGTATTGCAGATTGCACTTTATTTCATTGGGAGAAATAGATTTTAGTTTCCTTCCTTTTCCTTTAAGATTTATTTTTAGAAGGCCAGACATTCTCCTTTGTTCTTTGCTGCACCCCTGTTTGTACAGGTGGAAAAACACCCCTGTTTTTCCAGTCTCTCTTCTTTCAGCCACAAGGGTTTTCTATTGCAGACTAATTGAAATTGATGATTACTTAATAATCTGTGATGCTGAGAAAGTGAAGTTTATAAGCTTTTCTGCTTCTTTATGTTAAACATCTCTCTCTGATGAAAGCAGGGAATGAGTGTGTGATGCCTTTGTTGACACTGCTGCAGCACTGGCATTTGTGCACCTGAAGTGAGTGTGAACCAGGACAGTGCATCTCTCAAAGGTTGTCCAGTTCCTTATCTTTTTTTAGTACTTTATGTTTCAGAGATCTTTGCTGTAAAAGATGATGGATTTATGAATGGAAACATTGGTATGCCATATGGAGTAGCCTGCAAGTTTCTTCCTAGCATGCACCAGTTTCAGTCTTTGGAGAACTTCTTGCTGGAGCTGGCTTATGCTCTGTGCTGTCCTGTCTTGGCTGAGACTTAGAGAGACGCTAAAAAAAGAGTTCTGTTGTGGATCTTGGCAATTTCTTGCAGTAGTAGAGTTTATTTTAGTTGGTATTTGTGTGTGGTTTTGATTTTGGTATTTGATGGGTTGTGCTCTTGCATGGTTTAGAAAGGGTGTGTATCATTTTCATTTCACAGCTGAGAAACTGGAAATTAGATAGCGCGTATGTCGTTATTTGCTTCTGATACTTGAAACCTAGTGTATTTATGACTGCACTGAGATTTCAAATCATTCCGTCATCCTTCTAGATGCATGGTACCATTTCTTAATTTATTTGTTTTTTGAGTTAACATTCCTTTAGTTCCAGAGCAGCCAGGATTGTGTAGTAAATAGTTACCGAATACTGTTAATCTCATTAGAAGATGGAAGAGTGGAGCAGATAATGAGGTAGGTAATCAGCATTGAGTGAGCAGGGGAAAAAACTAAAAGTTTTAAAAGTAGTAGAATTGCACAATGGTAATAACATATGCTGTTGATTTTACTTCAGAAATAGAAATTTACTTCTACTTTTTCCAAGTGGGAGCTGTATACATGATAGATTTTTAAATTGCCTGTAAAGTCCCTTTTAATAAAAAGTTTAGGGTGCAATATTTTGAGTTCATTTCTGGAAAGAAAACTAAAGCACTAGAGGCTGTTTAGAGATCAGCAACACAGCACTTCTGGACAATGAAAGGTGGCAGCAACTTTGCAAGGGCAAATACGCACATGGCTTTGGCTACTGAGTCATGCATATTTCTAAGCTTTAACAGGATTAGTTTCATTCAAGCTCAGGGAAACAGGTCATATGACCATTTTCAGCACTTCTATTTACAACACAACAAAATATGTTTTCAGCCTTTTGAATCAGAGGTCTCTCTGATTCAAACAAGTCCTGATAAGTTTTAAGAGCTTTATCAAAATACTCCTTGAGAAGGTGACTCATGAAGTAAAGAGGTGGTTTTTTTCTTGCTTTTGCCTTCAAGGTTAAGTCATTGGGTCGCTTTTGATATGCAGATTTTTTTTCATCCCTATTCATACATCTAAGATGCTGGTGTTGAAATTGCAGTTTTCCAGTCCTTTTATCAGAAGCTTAAATATGTTTATATCCAAACTTTAATTTCCTGACTTTTCACTGTTCCCTCTTTTAAGAGCACACAATATTTATAGCAGTTTATTGACTCCATCTCTTTGTTCTCCGTTTTTTGAAATCTACTTCCTTCAACAAATAGTATGTCAAACTGATTTTTTTTTTTCTTCCAGTCTAGGGATCCTCTTTATCATGCTGTACTCTGATGGCTGTCAAAATAAACCACTTTTTCCTGCTCTTCATATTGCCTTCCAGATGCGTGGGTAATATGCAGTGGAGGTCTTTGCAGCTCATACATTAAATGATGTAGCTGTCCTCCAATTTGAGCTGCAGTTTTGAGCACGTAATCCTGTATGTTTCTTGTGAGTAAGAGTAAGATGACATTGTGGTAGAAATTCGTTCCAGCCACCTGGAGTTTTTACTTTAACATTTCTGTGGTCCAAAACTTCAATGTTTAAACCTTGTAGCACAGACAACTCTTACTTTGTCGTACCAGAAAACAGTTGGGAAAGAATTGCTTAATTCTATTGTAGTAATGCTAAAATGGAATTAAAATTTCAGGTTTATATTCAGGTTTCAGGGGTTTTCCTCATTATTTTGCTATGAGCTGAAAATATCCTGATAGATTTCTAGTTAATACTGTGTTTTACTAGCTTCATTCCCATCCAGGCTATGGGAGGAGAACCCTGCAACTTTGGTTGTCCTGTGTTGTTTGTGGCAAGAATTGACCAAGACCCTTATATATAATAACCTTCTCTGGAAAAGAGAAAGAGTTGAGACTTTGGCACTTCTGGTCAAACACTGAGTGAAAGGCAGATGAGTTTAACTACTTAAGTCTTCCATTATGGTGTTGTACGATGAGAGAGATAAAGAAGGAAACCAAATTCTGTACCTCATACGTTCAAATCTTAGAGTTACCTTGCTTTTGATTTTGCTTTTGATGTCTTCAGGTTTGCAGACTGTTGCATCTGTTTAACTCTTGGGACACATTTTTAAAGTTTCTAGATCTGTATCTAGCTATTTATGTCTTCTATTTTTGCTTCTTTTTTGCTTTCCTTGAAGTAGGTATGGCCTTAAAATATAGCCTTTTAAAAATAGTGATTTTGTTTCAAAATCCTTTTAAATAGAGGAATTTAAGGAAGGTTCACTCTTGGTCTTTCATTGGTTTCAGTCCTTCCCTGTAAATAATTGAATCTTTACAGATCTGGGCAGATATCACCAGCACTGAAATGTATGTGTAAGCTTTCAAATGTACATTTCTGTATCCCACAGGTGGATGGTGCTGAGTTGCATACATCTGATTCTGTTTGGCTTAATGATCAGACTTAATGGCATACTTGGAGAACTTGCTCTACCTAGGAATACATACCCAAGAACAGTGGAAGTTTTCAGTTTTCTGGGATAATAAACAAAAGCAATTGCTTGTCTCTTGCTGACCCTCTAAACATGACTTCTTTCTCAATTGGCAACACGTACTGAGCACTAGGTGTAGTTAAAGATGTATTAGCTGCCTTTGACAAGGCAGCAAAACATTTACTGGATTAAGTATTATGATTGGGAGTGAAGCAAACTACAGTGGATAATATCTTGTGTATGCATTTATTTTGCAGATGACTGGAAATAAATTTGTTATCTAATATGTTAATCAGCATCAAGCCTTCAGGACAGACAGTATTTTCTGTACAAGAAGTAGAATTTACATTTCAATGGAAGAGGGAAATAAAGGGGGTGTTGGTGTATTTCAACTGTAGAAGCAAAATTATCTACAATTCTATCTTCAGTTACTATGTCAGAAAGCCAATTTCCGTTATGCTTTGCCTAAAGGAGGGCTGCATTTTCAGCTAACTTAATCATACAATGGTTTGGGCTGAAAGGGACCTTAATCTGTTCCAACCACCCTGCCATGTCTGGGGTGCCACTCACTGGACCAGGCTGGTCAGAGCCCCATCCAACTTGGCCTTGAGTACTTCCAGGGATGGGGCATCCACAGTGTCTCTTGCCAACCTGTGCCATTTACTCACCGCTCACTGAGTAAAGAATTTTTTCCTAACATCTAATCTAAACCTCCACTCTTTCATTTTAAATCCCTTGCCCCTTGTCCTGTTACTATCTAGCCATTAAAAAAAAAAAATCCTTCTCCCTTTGTTTTTTGCCCCCTTAAGGTACTGAAAGGCCACAATATGAGGGCTGTCCAAAGCCTTCTCTTCTCCAAGCTGAATAACCCCAGCTCGTAATAATTTGATATGATGAGGAATTATTTTCCCTTTGCTCATTTTTTATTAGTTTTCAACTGGTGAGGTAAAAACAGGGATTTTTTTGGTAGTGTCAATACAGACTTGGGTGGATCTTAGTGACAAAATGGCATTCATTACTAATGTGGTTATATATTGGAAAAAGGCCTGAATTTTCAAAGCTGTAAATAGGGAGTAGGTTCCTAAATGAAGTCTCAAAAGTTTGCTATAAAGATACCAGATTATTTATGGGAAAAGCAGATACTTAGATTTCCTTGAAAAAAATATTGCGTGTTTTTGTAACTTGGTTGATCAAAGTTTTGGTTTTGTCACTTCTACCTCAAACCACTTACGGTTTAATGCTTTAAATGCCTTGTTGTTGTTGTTGTTGTTGTTGTGTGTTTGGCTATAATGTAACTTCTTAATGTTCCAGATTTGATAGTGCAGTTTGTAGTCTCCATGCTCAACTAAATTTCAGGATTTTATGTGATGGCTGTCGCCTGAAAGTACTATTCAGATAATGAATTAATGTAACCCGTAGAATGCTAATGTTACTGATACTTCTGAAACTGTGTTTATCAGGTTTTCTTAATGCTAATTCTGTCTGGGTAAGAGTGGAGAGCAGGAACACTCCTTTCTATTAAATTTTGCTTCATCTACATAAATTTTTAGAGAATCTTGTGGGTTTTTTTTTTTATGAGGCACCCATATGCCCTCTCATCTTGTCTTTGTGTTTTGAGGGGGCTGGTTTATCCTCCCAACAAATTTCAATGGCGATGCATTTATGTAGTTTTCTCTTTTTTTTCCTTGAGTAATCTAGTATTGCATTGTGTCAAAAGCCCTTTCAGAGGTCAGATGTATCACAATAAATTTGGCATCAGTGCAGCTTAAAATAAGATGCCTCATGGGTGTGCAGGTGCAGCTCCTTGGCTGTGGTGGAAGTTTACCCTATGCTGGAGTCAGCCTTGCAGAATCCTGGTTTTGTGAGGAGTGGAGGAGGCCAGGGTAACAATAGGGATTTTCTTCAGCCATTGCCAGGGTGAATAGCGAACTGTGTAGATAATAGGAAACAATTTCATGGGAACATGAGTCCTGTCATACTCGGTTTATATAGAAAAGAAAATATTTAAAGGTGTAGTATTTTAATTGTCTCTAGTGCTTAAATGACTGATGTGGAAAAAAATAGAAGCCTGTTTTGTCTACAGCTCTAGCTTGAATTCATCCTTTAATTACCGAAGTCCGGACTGAAGGCAGGATTATCTCACGATTATTACTGTTATTATTCTTTTGATCTTTCACATAAATATTTTTGGTGTTATTTTCACCAGTTAAATAAACCCGAATTTTGTAGGCCAAACATTCTTGGTATTTTTACTTCTAATGATGTTGATTGGAGAAGTATTTGTTATGTAATTGCCTTTTGTCCCTGCTCTGTGTTTTGTCACAGAGATTTTTGTATAATTGTCACAGAGAAGGTTTTCAAAATGTGATCTTTTTAAGTAAAAGGAAGGAATTTCTATGGCTATCCTAGTTTCTGGCAGCACTGTGCACCCTCCTGAACTGAAAAGGCAACGTGTGCCAGTGTTCCCAATTCTGAGGAATGCCTTACAGTTTTTGAAACATAAATGCACTGTTGTGTAACTGCAGCATCACCAGAGCCAAAGATTCTCAGTCATATGCTGTTGCTGTTTTTTTTTTTTTTTTCAACTGCATAACATTTTTTTTTTTTTTTTCAGTTTTTGATGAAAATGTAGCCTGGATATGTAATACAGAAAATTCAGTTTCCAGTAGAGAATACTGTTCCTAATTTATTTAAAAATCACATCCAAGGCTTTTAATATTTTATGTGTGAAGTAAGAATAGTATGTAATCTGGTTTGTGGGGTATCTGAGCTAAGCCATGTTAAGGAAAGGGACTTTGAGGGGTGAGCCTTGTGAACATCGCCTAAAAAGAAAAAGAATTCAAAACCCTTCTGTACCTTTTCCCTTGCTCCTGAATAATTTTCAGATGCTTCCAGCTCTCTGCCAAATAAACACATGCTGTAGCTGCTTGTCATCAGATTATATCCCGCTGGGAAGATTTCAGTCTCCGCAGCACCCCTTGGCTCAGCAGCGTGTGGTAGCTTCCCAAATACATGCCTGCGTTTCTGGTGGAGCCCAGCTGCTGGGAGCTTGTGCTCAGGTTCTGGGGAGGCGCTGAGTTGAAGTATCCATGTGTGTGCAGCTGCATCTGCGTGCGAGTGACCCATTGGAAACTGCCCGTCGCGGTACCACTGCTTTGAAAAAGCAGCCTTCTGGCAAAGGTCTTTGTTCTGCATCAGTGAAGATGCACATCACTGGGGCTGCATGGTAACTGGAGCTTTCACTTGACCAGTGCTGGGTTTCTTTTTACTTGCTTATTTCTTACTGCCATGTCATCTCCTGGAGGTACTGAGAATACTCAGAAGAATTCATGTAGGTGGAACTTTTATTATCATCTTTGTTATTTGTCACCTTAACTTGCCAAGCTAATGTAAAATGCAAAATGAAATTAAAGTTAGCTTAATTAATTTCCTCAGTTACCGCCATTGCCTGATTTGCAAAGGGTATGCTATAAATGACAGGTTAATTATCAACTTGATTTAGCAAATTTGAAAGAAATGGTGACTTAATGTCTATTTTGTCAGGGCTTTTGTTTATTGCTTTGCTTTTGTCTGTTGCTTTGCATTATCATCAAGGCAATAATAATCAGAATTAGTAAAAGAATTCAAATACACAGATATCTTGTTAGCTAAAATTCAAGCAGGCGTGTCTAAGGGTGGGGTGACACCAGAGGATGAGAGGATAGAGAGAATTATTATCTGAAGATAAAACCCGAGAATAAAAAAATAGAGCAGTGAATGTATTAACATGGATGCAGTCATACTAATTTCCTTTCGATAAATAAAACAATAGGTAAATTTTAAAGGTATATTTTTAATGAAGCAGCTAATGCTATTTACATCCATATAAGCCCCCTATGTCATATGAAATAATGTTCTTAATAATGCAACCAATAACATTTTTATGCTGTTAGTTTATAACTAATGGTATTTAGAACTGTGCACTAATTGAAGTAGAAATAAAATGTAGATTTCTACTGTGATTCTTTTTATATTCTTTTACATAACCACTGGAAGAGCTTTTTTTCTGTTACCATTCACATGGATTTTTTTTCAGTGGATATTCAGGACCAAAAGATAAGAGTAAATTGAACTATTTATTATTTTAATAACCTGTTGGAGCATGCCTTCATCAAGGCTCTACCTATGCATTGTAATTCTGACAACTAAAGTTGATATCCATGTTAAATAAAAACGTAAAGCTGAATATTTTGTTTTAAGCAATTAATCTGATACAGGAGAACTCTTCACATTTGTGTTGATTAGAAATACTTAATTTGTAAAAATACTTGTTTTCTGTAAGTCTAGTCAGATCAGTTGATTGTTTACTTAAAGATGGCAAAATTTACCCTCTGTTCTGCTAAATATGGTGTGACCACTTTGCACTCAGAACTGTCAGTGTTGCAAGCAATAGATATATACTACTGGTATAATCCATCTTATATTCTTAACTACTTTGTACACATTGACAGAAGTTGTCTCTCTTTACTTGTTCTTGTTTCCTGAAGTTGAAATGGAAGTATGGGCAAAGAGGGGCACAGCTGCAAGTATTTATTTTTTTTCCTTATGTATCATCGTATCTTGGACAGTAGAACAGCTATTTTGTATGTGGGGTGGGGGCCAGCCTTGAAATTATATAAGGATAGAATATGAAATTGGAGAATAGTTTTAAATGTAAGCCTTAGCAATATTACTTCAAGTACTGCTGGGAAGAGGTAGCAGAAAGTGGAAGCCTTAGTATGAACATTAATATTGGAAAGGTTAACAGCTCTATGGTAACCAGGATTATTCTAATTTTTTTAATCACATTTTCATCTGTAGCTTTTTAACAGAAAAAAAGTCATGCAAAACATATATTTTTTTATTATCTCTTTGCTTACCACCTATGTAGGCTAAGGTTAATGACAAGTTAAAAAATACTCATATACCTACTTTTAAAGTCTCTAACAAGATCAGATGTAGTACCTTTTGGGGTGCCGAAAGACCAAATGCTGTAGGCTCTTGCTGCCTGTGACTTTGTCTTGGTGGAAATTAATTTTTTTAACAGTTTTATAATGACAGTATTCCTTCTTTTGGCATGCTGCTTCTATTTTATGTTAAAAATATAACTGTAAGTGCAGACATTTCATCAGTTTGATTTGTAACTAAATTAATGTACAGTAATAGATGATACACTTTTTTATTTTTCTCCACATGACACTGTTTCTTTCTGTAGTGGTACTCTAAATATGGTATTATTGTGAGTCTTACAGTGTTCAAAAATAGTAGAATTGCTTTAAAACCTGCAGTAGAAATAATTTATTCCTTCTTTATAGCATGTGTCCTTACATAAATCTGAGCCCCGCCTTTCCCAGCAGTGTGTTATTAAACTACTTGCTCTGCTCAGGTTCTAATGATGTGTGTGGATGGCTGAGGTGTGTGCATGTGAGCATGTAGGAATTTTGAATGCTTCTCTACTCCTTTCAGTAAATGGAACAAAAATGTGGATATTCTGGTAAACTATTCTGTCCATTTTATTTGAGTGTTACGTATGTCATGTGAAATTGTATCAAGGCAGTGGAGCTGAAACTGTAAAAACATAAGTTTCCAGTGCTGTAGCTAGTGTGGCATCCTTTTTTGTTGTATTTGCTTTTGCAGGTGAAATATTGAATAAGAAAATTAGATATTTAAAATGTGAGCTATTTTTTAAAAATCAGTAGAACATTGTTATATGTATGTAATATTTCTAGATTGCATATTGCTAATAGAGTATGTGAGTTAAGGCCAAAAGAGCTTAAGAGGTAGTTTTGACTTAACACATTGTTTCATTTTTAATCACTTGGGCTACTCTGTGGATTAGGGTGAAATAAGAATCTTGTGGAGATGTCACTCAGCCCTTTTTTTCCTTTTATGTAGAAGGCAGCTAGTGCTATTTTGATGTTGCATAAATGAGACTTGATCAAAACGTAGTTGGCTGTGTCTCATTTTAAATCAAACGGGAATGGTGCCATTTATAGCAATAAGTTTCTGGCTTAATTAGATGATTATGTAATCACTCCAGACCTTGCGCACCAGCGTTTCCATTGGCTCAGGAGGGTTTTCCCTTGATCATAAATCTTAAATCCTCATAGATTTATTCTCTCTTCTGTGGTTATTGAACATTAAACTGGAAGCCCACGCTTCATGGAGAAGACACACTGAACACCACCCAATGTATTTTCAGTTATCTTGTGCGTTCATTAGGGTGGGAAATGAAACTGGTGCTGCTTGATAGGCCCGGGGTTTGCAGGTCACCAGTGATGTGGGAATTGCAGTTTTGCTGACACAATGTCCTAAGCCTTTATTTTGAAGATTTACCTATATTTTAAAGAGCAGAGTTAGTTGTCCCTGTGGTTAGTCCCAGGCACAGGGCAGTTCCTGTACCTTGCTGGGGAGCAGGGTCGTCAGGAAGGGCCTGCAGCTTCAGCTTCTGTCTCCACAAACGTGTGTGACTGGAAGAAGTCTATCCACATTAGGGGTCTGGATGACATACGTATTTTTTCCATTTTTGCTTGTTGGTACATACTTAGAGGGTTGTGCTGCCAGTCATTTAGTATCTGGTTCTTACTACAACTGAACATGTTTCAGATGCAAAGCTGTAGGAAAGCTGACAGAATAGAAAACCAGATCCTTGGTTTTCAGCACATTTGGGAAACCATAACTGGTATGAAAATATCTCTCTCTCTCATATTCTGTCCCTACATTGAGTTCAGAGTGCTTTTTTTGTACCAACAAATATTTCTCCTGCATATTAGTGATTATTCAATCTAATAAAATCCATGAAGTGAAAATTAATTTGGTATGTGAAGGAGTTGTGGACTAGTTCTAGAACAGAAGAGAAAACAGAAAAGGTTTTGTCTAGCACAGGTAAAAATAATAAATAGCAAACCAAAAAGTTCTGCAAGTGACAGGTTATTGAGTGAGAATGATTTAGGAGGAAAACAGTCTCAGTTATGAAGTCACTTTTTCAGAAATTAACTATTAGGATTAATTCATCTGTGAACAGGGTAAATAACATCCAGGGATAGATCAATCATGAGATTTCCAGTGGACAGCTGCAAATGAGGTGTTAGAGAAACAATTGAGTTATAACAAGAGAGCTTATTTCCCAAGATGCTAGGAGAGATTGGCTTGCTTGATGAAGCAGAGGACATAGAGACTTCTACATGTAAACATATTGAAGGAGTTCGCATCAGGCAAAAGAGAAAAGTTCCTGAAAGGCCAGGGTGTGTTGGACTGGGGGGAGCTGGGGCGGGGGGGGTTGTTTTGTAGTAATTAGTATGCTTCTAGCTAATTACTAATTGTGTAAACTGTTCTAGTATTAATTTAGCAAAGAGGCTTTCTTAAATCCTATAAGCATGAAAATACTGTCTGCCTGTGTTGTGATACTGCTCAATTTTTCATTTTGTCTGGCATCAGTTGCTTTCTGCCCTACCATAGTCATCAAGATGCTGGGGAAGAGGAACACAGGAGCTTAGAAGAACACATCTGGAGTGCTGCTTCCAGGCTGGGCTCCTCAGTACAAGAAGGAGTTCCTGGAGAGGGTCCAGTGGAGAAACACAAAGACAATTAGAGGTCTGGAGCATCTGTCTTATGAGGAGAGACTGCAGGAGCTGGGCCTGTTTAGTCTGGAGAAGAGAAGACTGAGAGGGCATCTCATTAAAGCGTATAAATACCTCAAAGGCAGGGGACAAGAGGATGGTGCCAGACTCTTTGCAGAGGTGCCTGGTGACAGGATGAGGAGCAATGGCCATAAACTGAGGAACATGAGGAAGGGCTTCTTAAATTGAGGGTGGCAGAGCACTGGAACAGCCTACTCAGAGAGTTCATGGAGTCTCCCTCTCCGGAGACATTCCAAAACCACCTGGTCATGTTCCTGTGTCACCTGCTCTAGGTGGCCCTGCCTTGGCAATGGGTTGGATTGGATGGTTTCCAGAAGTCCATTCCAACCCCAGCCGTTCTGTGATTCTACTGAAGATTGTTGGGCAGAAAAGTCTTCGTTTTCGGATTCTTGGCATCTGCTGCTCTTCTGTCTACAGAGGCTGAGAATTAATAGCTCTGTGGTATAAATTTAGTCATCGATGACTAACCTGAAACTTTGTTATATAAATGTCAATTTTGCCATATTCTGCTAATTGGATCCATGTTCCAGTGATGTCCTCACTTATCATTCTTAGTTGCTATTTTGATAGAGAAGGCAATATGGCATCTGTCTTGCTGGCAGAGGCTTCTGTAAAGAGTTCTGTATAAAGCCAAAAAATTGTATGGAGCCATTAACTTCATTTAAAAGGGCAAGTCTGAGAAAAGTGTGGGGAAGCTTTTTGATTTTATCATTGCCTGAAGACTTAACCACATCTCAAGCACCAAACCCATTTGGATTTCTTCACAGAAGACAGAAGCTCCAAATACCATTTAACTTAGAAATGCACTGTTCTCAAATTTAATCTGGTCATTTCGATGATGAACGTGCATACCCTTTCATGTTCTAAGCACAGGGGACAGGATAAAATTTGGTAAAAAGATTTGGGCTTTTCTTCATTTCTCTTAAAACTTCCATTTAAAAACATCACTGTTTTGTTAGGGTTGCCTATTTGCCGTGGACAAAAATATGCAGATTTACCCTTGTTTTTCAATTCCATGTAGTACATGATATTTTCTGGTTTATGTTTTACTGAGCTCTGTGGAAAGTGTTAGACAGTGTGTGTAAACATGAAGTTTCTGTAGAATGTAGCATTGTTTTTAGAAATGCCTTCGTTTTTTCTTTAAGTACAAGTTGCTGACTTCCCTCTGTGTTTGTAAATGGAGCATTAGTGGCCATCAGTGTGATCTCTTATGTCATGACCTAAAAAGAAAATTTGAAAAGCTCCATTCCCTCCCTTCTGGAGTCCTGGATGATTGCCAGAACTTTGCATTAAAGCCCACAAGCAGTGGTACTAGGACAATTTTTGCCTTAAAAGATAGGTGGAGTTACATGCGGATCACCGCACCAGTATCTCGGGCGGGATGGAGACAGATTTGCTCTGACAATATAATGCGTTTTGCAAGCTTCTATTTTAAGGATTCTTTGTGCTATGTCTTTTTTAAGACTATATTGGACAAGTATTTTGTTTCTCTTAAGACTCTTACACTTCAGGAGGCCCCAGGTTCATGCGGACGCTGTTTAATTCTGCAAGTCAAAAGTGCGTGCGCCTAGAGAAGTTTTTTTCAGAGTACTTCTAATCATAGCTCTTCCATATTTTATAGTTCAGCTACTTCATAGTGTTCTTTCATACTGTTACCAGTTGGGTAGGTGCAGTCCAGTCTGTGAAGCACCTGAAAACTGATTCCCTGCAGGACTTTCATCGCTCTATGGATATCCTGGAGCAATTTGCGAAGTCTCGACTTGCGGATTCATCCTCAGGATGAGTGAAGGAGAGGCAGTGCAAGTGCCAATGGCACATCCCTGTGCTTGACATGCCTTGGCTCTGACCTCCAGATCTCTTCTTGAATGAGCAGGTAGCTCAGTTTCTGGGCTCTGGCAGTTGTTCTCCTAGCACTGAAACACAGATATCATTTGTAATGGCTGAGTAGTTGAGTGGTTTGTATTTTGGGATATAAGGAAGCAGTGGTATTAATTTGCTGTGTCAGTTTATATAACCTTGGTGACTCAGTGGGTGCACATTATGCTTCCAGTGCTGCTGATTTAACTGTCTGGCTGCTGCCTTGCTCTCAGATCTGTCGAGTCTGTTCCTATAGGTTAATAAAGGTGAAGGGTGAAAAATGGTCGTTTAGAACTTTCAAAGAATATTTAAAACAGAAGTTAATGTGGAATTTAAATGAGACATTGAAATGGGGTATTTCCAGATAGACAACTATCAGATGTGACCCATATTATTATGGGCTGCTTCACTGTAAACATACATTCTTCTTTTTGACTTGTGGGTTTAAGAATAACATTTCTTGTTTTATTTCGTATATACATTGCTACATATGCTTATAAAATGAAATCTCTTCCAGGCTTTTTTATTATGTTTTTTCCCCCTAGGCTGAGTATCCTCATTCAGTTTGCTATTTGGAAAGCATTAGACAGGTGCTAGAAAAAGCAGGCCATCAGACTTTAATAGCTGCTGATGTGATTACTGTTTTCACTTTAAAAAATGGATTATAATAGCAGTATGCAAGTACATCATTTCTGACCTATTTTGAATAGTAAGTGGAAACTGCTACCTTACAAACTTCTTCATCAAAATACAATTCATTCTAGTCCTCTAATACTTCATAGGTTCATATGTGAAATTATTTGTAATACATTGAGTACAGTGCATTTGTATTTAGTCTGGAGAAAAGGAGGCTCAGGGAGACCTTATTGCTCCCTACAACTGCCTGAAAGAAGGGTGTGGTGAGGCAGGGGTCAGTTTCTACTCCCGATAACAAGTGACAAGAGAAAGGGAAATGGCCTAAAGTTGTACCAGGAGAGGTTTAAATTGGATGTTAGGGTAAGTTTCTTTGTGGAAAGGGTTGTCAAGCATTGGAACAGACTTCCCGGGGAAGTGGATGAGTCATCTTCCACACATTTGTGAATGCATCCCTAGAAGCACTCAAAAATGTGAATATGGTGCTTGAGGACTTGGATTAGTGGTAAACTAATGGTGCTGGGGTTGATGATTGGACTCTGAGGATCTTTGAGGTCTTTTCCAATCTTAATGATTCTATGACTCTGTATTAACTAGTTTTATTTTGAAAGTACAGTATTGATGTATTATCAGGTCTCAGTGCGTTTTTTTCCTTTCTTCTTGACGAAGATTTTAGGCACTTTATGGTTAAATTTTTCTCTGATGCATCCACTGTTTGATGTTGATACTTTATTTTCTGTATATAGAAACACGTGTATTGCCAAGGGAACTTGTTTAATAAATAAGACACAGATGAAAAATAATTTTAAGTGAATAATATCAGCAAGGGTCTTTCAAAATAGGACGCTTTTTAACCAAATGTCTACAGTTTTATAGAGCATGAAATTATAGTAATGATGTTACTTTGATTCCTTATGTATGCTTCAGTTCTCATTAACCTTGGACAGTCACTATTATAAATAGATTTAATAGTTTATAAGAGTATTGCAATAGGTTGAAGTTCAGTGCTTGCTGAACACCTTGGTATAACATTCGTTTCATCCTGGAGAGAAAATATATGTACCAACAGAACGGGAATATTCTTGGTTCATTCCCATCCCCACCTCAAGCTTTGTTCATAATTTCAGGTATATTTAGGAACTGATATTGAGGTGATTTGCCAGGTGCTGTCCCTTGTGTGTTTGTCTTGGAAGACCTCATAGTCTTTCTTTGTTGTGTTCCACAGGTTTTGTTGTTACCAAAGCCCCAGGACAGATTAAATTGTTTCAGTGTTAGCCTTGAGGAATTTTTTTTTAAATTCTCTTCACTTATCTCACTTTGCCCATCTCATTTGTGTTTTAAAAGGCATTCCAAAGTCTCTGGGCATCAAATGTTTAGACCCTCTGATATTGTTTGTAAGCCACTTCCATTAAAGTTAATCTTTTACTTAAAAAAATTAATTTGGTCTTCATGACTGTGAATGAAGTTTCCCTGGATGAAGCCAGTGAAATCAAATGTGGTGTCATCTGTTGTAATCTAAAGCAGCAGTGAAGATATGAGAAATATTCTGCCTAAAGCTGTTGAAAGCTTAGGTCTTGAAATTCATAATTTTATTCTGTGTTAGTAACGAATAAAAATACTTTTGGTTGCTCTAAAAGGAGGCAGCAAATCTCTTTTGCCATGGAAGTTGGACACTGTTGGGGCTGACAAAGCAGATGTAGGATGACAGGAAGAAAGAGAAGGAAACAGGGCAGATATAATGGTGGCCTGAAGGCAATGTTTTCCCACTGTCATGCCAAATGTGTTGTGAACAAATAATTCATATTTAATAAAGGTTACGTTGTGTTCTAATGATGCCCTCCTCTAAAATTAGCTGATGTTCAGATTTCAAGAGGCATGTTATTCAAGCTTAGATGTGAAAGAGGAAAAATTGGACACTGAATAGCATCAATAAATGTCTGCTTCTAGTTTATCCTAATGCTTCAAAAATTAAGAGTTCCTCTTTCTTTTTTAGAATCACTGTGCATTAGGGGCTTTTTGAATTGGTCCAGGTATGGGTGGCTATACCTATTGTAGAGATTCTGTGGGTGGTTTCTGTTGCTATAGAAAATAATACCTAGTATAGAGAGGTCCTGTTTAGAGAAGTAGAGCAAGGGTTAGGAAATTTAACTTTTTCAGACATCAGCTGCATGTTTGCCCTGTGCAGGAAATGTGCATGCATTTTGTGAGGTTTAAAGTACTCATGACTAATTAGTGCTAAAATACTCTGAAGAACAAAATCAAAAATTAGGTTAGCAAGGCCTTATACATATTCAGGAGTTAAGGAAAATATTATAAATAAAGTGTTCTGTATTTTTAGTTGGCCTAAAGGTGAATGTTTTTAAGGTGCTTACAAATGGCAGAAGTTGATTGTTGCAGATGTCAGGGCAATTAATTCCTCATTTTATACTGTATTGCAGCACAGGTACAAGTCAGTGCTTGCTGTCCCAAGGTGTGGCAACAGGAGATGTTGAAGACTTTTGTGGCATCCATGTGCTGGAAAAAAAGGAGTTGGGGGGAAAGGCTGAGAGAGAGATTTCATATAGCTGTGTGTGTTAAAAAGAATCATCTCATAGGAAATGTATTTTACAGGTTTCACAGTCCTAATTACAGTGACTTCCCTCTTCACTCAGCCCCCTTCTTTTTTCCCTTCCTCCTTGTAAGTGCTTTTATCAGCTTCCTGAATTCCTGCTTTTTATTCACTCCTCACTGTCACTTTGATGTCTGTGCATCCTTTAGGTGGATTTCTTTGTTTGCTCAAATAAGATACTCTATCCTGGGTGTCATCTGTCAGGTTGTTTTCACCATAGGCATAGGGTTTACTCACTGATGGTCACAAAGCAGAATGGGCTTCCTCACTGAAATGCAATTGTTCCTGCAGATTCTTGGGGTTTTGTCTGTCAGAGTAGCTTCAGTAGGGCTGATTTTATTCCAGTGGCTTTTTGTTTGTGGTGTTTGGTTTCAATAAGGCAAAACCTTCTCTGCCTCTGTTTTAAAATTCTTCCTTCCAGTTAGTATTGTTTTTCTTCCCACAACTTGTTTAATCTCTACCAGGCCGGAGGACTCCAGAATGAAGGGTCATATCTCATTTATTATCTTTTTTGGGCAATTGGAGTTGTCAGTTGCCCTTTCCTTCTCTCTCTGCCCCATCCTCATTTCTCTTCCTTTGTAACTCCTTTCCTTTCTCTCTTGTAGTGCTCCACTGAAGCATCAGTAACATCATGCATCTGCTCCACCCTCTCCCTTGCTGCATGGCTGTCTCTCTTTTTCTTACATATATTCATTGAGGTGTTGGGTAAAGCAGCTGATAGACCTAGGAAATTCTGTCCTGTTTTAGTGATAACAATTCCTCCCAATGAAAAACAGGCGTAAAACTGTGAACATCAAATAAGAGAAAAGTGTAAGAGTATGAATTATACTCTTTTTATGAGGGGACAGGTGATTGAATACATTACTTTATTAATTTCCATTAGTCTGTTAATTTATATCTATTTAATTAATTATTTAAAGTAATTATTAACCTAATGATGTTAGATCTAAGATCTTAGATATGGCATACATGGGAAAAGATCTGCTAGTTTTTGTACAGTACCTTTAAACCAGCCTACTACAGTACTTGAAGAATAAATGACGTGGTCATTTAAATCAGTTTGATTTGAATAACAAATTTTATCGTCAATTTATCTGTTACTGCAAGCTAAACCAGAATAAGCACAAGTTTAAAATCACACTGTTAATTTGTGCCCAGTGCTGCCATTGATGAACTAAGGACTAAACAGCAAAAATAGTTTTGAGTGAACACGGTTGCTGTTGTGGCTTTAGCTGGACCCAGCAATATGGTGGCTGTTGGTTTAACACCTGATGTAAATTCTGTGCCGCCTTCAGGAGGACAGATGATGGCTGATCCTCTATACAAACAAGCAAACAAACACACATGTCCCGAAGGGTTTCTTTTTCAGAACTGCTGGGTCTAGAAGAGTTGTTTTTATTCCCAGCCACCAGTGCTTCCTTGGTGTGGCAGTGCCAGTTTGATCTAGTACCAAAAAATCAGGTTTATTGTTTGATTGAATGGTTGTCTGCCTTGACTTTGCCAGACTAGTTTAGTCTGGCTGTCTTTAAAGACAAAGCATGGTAAAACTTGCATTTCAGAGGAAAAATTTGAAAACTGCTGGTATGTTGTGACCTGGTAGCTTCCCTTCTTATTAGTAGCAAATGTTGGCTAGCACATGAAATCCTGGAAGATTTAAAGTGTGAGACATTCCTCAGAGTTGAACAAAAGAAGAAAGTGAACCCAGCTACACACTCTCCTGTTGTAGTTTACAGACTATAAAGGAAGAAGGGTTTTGGTTTTCTTCCCATCTGTCCATGTTGTATGGTTGCTCCTCAAGGTTTGTCCTTAAATCCTTTAAAAAACAAATGGACATGTCAAAGTTCAGAAACTGTTCTGAATTGGCAGTAAAACTATGGAAGGGCTTTGACACTGTAGACCAAGATGACCTTTGTTCTACCTTGAGTGTTGCAAGTTTGAACAGTTTAAAAGATGGCACAGAAATAAGCCAGCAAGCCAGTGGAAGCAGATAATCTTTAAGATTCTCTTTTTTTCCCCTTCAAAAGATTTATCTCAAATATTTTTCAAGTTTATCAAAAGAATTTTATTCTTATAATTGAGCTATTTAATGACAGCTAATATTTTGCAAGTTGGAAGTTCTGTCAGGGCTGCCTTTTTTCTTATGGTCTGTTATTTATGAGCTGTAGACCATTTAATATTCTGTTAAGAAATGAAGAAGCAAGTGAAATGGCTTTGAGTATATAAAAACTAGATGCATGAGAGAAAGCTTAAAAGGTTTCATTAAAAATTTAAAACTCAATGTCCTTTCTTTAGAACTGACACACTGAATATTGCCTTACCTCTGAATCACAGCCCATGTGCTAACTAAACTGTTTTTCATATTTTAATTTTAAAGATAAAAATGTTCAGTGGAAAAAACACACTGTGTATATTTCTGCACTTAGCGTCAGATGCCCTGTTTCTTTCTATATGATGCCTTTCCATAGTAGAAAATGAGGAATTTTAACTGTGAAAATATAGTCATATATTCTGAAAATATGGCTTTATGTGCAGCCTGGTTGTTCTGTTTGAAATGTAGTACAATTTTTGTTTTGCTTGTCTTCCTTCTATTGTGCCTCTATAATTGTTACTGTCCAATTGGCTGAATTTAAAAGCAACCTGTTAATTGGAAAACACTTTTATAAGAGACTATTATAATGTAGCTTGAAGAGATCTGTCTTACAGTGTTATAAAAAGTATGGAAAAGACATGCCATTGCTAATGTTGCAAATTGGCTTTACTAGCAAATAACACTGCTTACATGTTCCTTTTTTAAAAAGAATGATGGCATCTTTGCTTTGCATTTGAGAATAAATACGGATTTTTAAAATAATCTGGTCTGTCATAACTCATACTCCGTGCTTAATGAATATGGAAGACTGCATGTATTTTAAAATTCCTCAGCTGGTAACACATCTCTAATAGCTGTCTGTTAGCAAATCAGTCCCCTTGTGTTTGGATGCTCCTGGATGCTGGTTTGTTAGAGGGAATGCTATTTCAGATCTTGTTTCACTAATGATATCAAACAAAAGTGTTTGCTCATCACTAGGATTTCTAAAGAAAATCTGTAGTGTGATTCATTTGGGACATTAACCAAACAGTGTTGAACTGGACTAGATTTGTAATCTAATGATTCTTTTTCTAAGAAATAAGCTCAGCATTAATTGGATGAATGAACAGCAAATTTTTTTTGCTTGCATTGGAGAAATTGTTTTGACAGAAATTGAATAGGAAATAGACTAAGTTGTCAAGAAAAAATAAATATTTCAAGCATGTTGTGTGTGCTACTGATATAATGATTGGCTTATGGTCTTTTTAAAATATTGCTACATATGAAATTTCAGTGTAAACAAATAAGGCTTCTACCTGAGGGAGTGTTATTCACTGGTGGTCCTGCAGTTCTGACTATGTGAATATTTGGTTTTAATTTGTGCAGTTTCTCATGTGTTATAATTAGCTTAAAATAGAAGGAAAGGAATTGCAAGGCCAGAGAAGGCCACCAAGATTAGAGGGATGGAGCACGTCCCCTACAAGGAAAGGCAGAGGGAATTGGGATTGTTCAGCCTGGAAAAGAGAAGGCTTCAAGATGACCTAACTGGGGCCTTCCAGTACCTGCAGGGAGCCTACAGGAAAGACAAGGAGAGAAAGATGAGGAATGACTTCTTACAAGAGCATGTACTGACAGGACAAGGAGTGATGGATTCAAACTGAAAGAGAATAGGTTTAGGTTTGATATTAGGAAGAAATTCTTTACTGTGAGGGTGGTGAGACACTGGAACAGGTTACCCCGGGGAAGTTGCAAATGCCTGCTCCTTGGAAGTGTTCAAGGCCAGGCTGGATGGAGCTCTGAGTAACCTGGTCTAGTGGAAGCTCATGGCAGAGGATTGGAGCTAGATGATCTCTAAGGTCCCTTCCAGCTCAGTCATTTTATCTAGAGTCATTCTATGATTCTGTGATATGTTTCTAAACAAATATAGTAAACAAATATAGTTCACATAATAAATATGGAAAGCTTTACGAAGCATGTGAAAAAATCAAATTCTCTTTCAACTAGTTGTGTGATCTGAAAGGCAGGTTTTTCCTTCTTTTTTTTCTGTTCTGATTGAGCAATCATTGGTTATGTTAACCTAAGATTTGTTTTAAAGTATGTCTCCCAAAAAGCCAAAATCTCAGGTCTAAAATATTTCACTGTTAATGTGAAGTAAGTCAGGTTAGACTGAACTGTACTGACACTACGAATCTGCAGTTCATTCGTTTTGGTTCTGAAACATATAGGACTGTTCGATAGGATCTACCCCTCACTCCAAAGAGAGAGATATAAATTGCATGTTTAGTCAGAAAACTTGTTAATGTGAAAGCAATTTATGGAGTTAAACCCCATTTTGTTTTAGTTTTTAGGAAAGAAGGCAAAAATTTGTTTGCCTTCACTTTTTGAGGCAAGATTTAGTTCAGCACTGAATGCTGTTGTTTTGTGTGTCTGAAGATGGTTATAGTTTGAGTGAAGAGCAATTTCACTGCAGTTTGGAGCTGGGTGTTATTCTTAAGGACAAGTAAAAGCTGATACCTGCCAACTGGTTTGCCATGTCTTGGAACCCATGTTTTCAACCTGTGCACAATGCATTGTGACAGCAAAGCAGTATCTCATCATTAATTCACGTACCTACACATGCACATAATTTGATCTAGAGGGCAAATAGCTCACAGTTGTGCAAAGGTTAAGATTGGCGCTATTCTTGTAGCAGCTATTTGCCTGTCTTTGAAAGCCTTCTAGTTCCAAAGCAAGGGTGGTTATCTTTCTGGAATGGAAAATAGTCATTAAATTGTTCGATAGATCGATTTGTACTCAGACAATGGGATGTTATTAATCTTATTTGGGACAGTTTCATGGACCTTTGGAAACATTAATAGAATACTGCAGTGCCGTGGCTCCTATTTTAAGTACTTTGGGTTTAGATTTGCTATCGATTAGTTTTTCCATTTGAAAATTAGTATTTTTGAGGTAAGGCTGAAAAAACAGTAATTGGAAAGCATATGCATTAAATACTGCATTTCATGACAGCAGAATTGTGCTGAATCATTTGAGCTGTTTTCAGGTACAATTTCTATATAGTGGGATTTTTCAATAGTGTGTGGCTAGGTTTTAAAGCCAGATCATCTTCCCAAATTAATGCACTGAAGGTACATGTGACATTGTGAGGTTTATTTATAGTGGAAATACATACTTTGCACCTCACTAACTGAATTATTGTTCTTACATACTGTAAATGGTGGGTTTATATGGAGGCAGGAAACAAGTGTGTGAGCTCAGATGTTTGCTTTGGTTTTTTGTTTTTTTTTTTTACTTTCTACTCTGAGGAGGTTCAGCTTAATGTTGTCCTTCACTCCTTCCTTTGTCGCTTTTTATTGTCTTCCATTGGGTAGGAATCTGACTAAAAGAGAAATTGGGGAAGTAGAAGACCCTCTTTCTAACAGAGCCTGTCCTGGCGTAAGCTGAGGAAGGCTTGTGGTGCTCACATCCCACTGAAGTCACATTGCTAAATTCAAATCCTGTCTTCTGGAAAGACAGATTTTTGTCCTTGAACATCACTGACCATAAAGGACATTGAATCAGAAAAATGGAACGTGGTGGATTGTTAACCCAGGTATAGTCAGGTATGCGCGTGAAGGAGAGAATCCCCCTCCAAAGCTTTTGCTGTAACACTTCCACACTTTGCACAACATGAAGCAAGTGTGGAAAAACCCCACCCCTAATCTGCCATGGAACAGTATATCCGTGGTGGTTTTGACTGTAGTTGAAACCAATTAAAATGATTCTGAAGTCATTCCTGGTTACCATATTTGTAGGCATAAAAATGTATCTGATACTAATTTTTTTTTTTTTAAATTGAGAAATAGGCAAATGGACTCAGGTTTTGGGATGATTTCAGTGACAAATGAAGTGGCCAAAAGCATTCTTACTGTTTCTGAACTACAGAAGATCTAGTTCTAAAATGAGAGTCCATTGTGGTGGTGTGGACCAACGTGCAGAGCAATCCCATCAGCCTGGTATATTTTTAATCACAAATGTGATTTTATGGGGTATTTTCAATCCTAGATGTATTTACATTTTTAGAACTCAGTTCGCGCATTTGCTCTTTGGTGGAGCATATTTTTAGTGTCTCTTAATTATGATGATTTCCTGGTAGCCAGATAAAGTTTGGAGTTCTGTGGAAACCTTTTCCCAAGCTGTTTCCTGTAGAATTGGTCGGAAGCTGCCTCTTCCTCCAGGTGCTGCATTAATAGCTGGAATCCTGGCATACACAGGCACCTATTTTCTGTGGTTTATTCTGATATTCATTTAAACTTATCCTTTAAATTCCAAGGATCTCAAGTAAGCAATATGTTTGCTTAAGGAGAATTTCCAAGGTAAGCCAGCTTGTTAAAGCTGCTTGCTGGGAAATGTTAAAAATAATTTCTCTGCACTGGCAGTACCTCTGCTTTTTCTCTTGACTAGATTGTTTGTGGGCTACTTAGAGTTTTCATATTCTGGTGCATTCTATAAAAACCCTAGTTAGATATTATCAAGAAATACATACAGTCATTTTTAATGACTGATTTTTGTTATAATCCTAATTTTAGTAAAACATTTCTTCATGAAAATGCAGGCATTTGAGAGTTGGCAGACAGTAAATCTCATTTGGAACAGTGCATATTTTTTCCAACATAGATGATCTTTCTGTCACTGAGTGAAATCCTGACTTCACATTCTAGTGAATCAGGACTTAATTTTTTTAATTATAATTATTTGAATATACCTTTAGTAAAAACAAATTACTATGTAAAGAGACTGTTAAATAAGAGTTTAAAAACAGCTAGGTCTTCTAGTTCTCACTTGTTTTCCTTTTATGTGGAAGAAAGACTGTGTGCACCTAGATCACTTAATTCTTTTTCCCCAAGTTTTGCCAATACACTCTCCCACCTGTCAGCAAACTATATTTCCAGTGTGCTCTGCACATCCTCCCTTACAGCATCAACATGTATTCTAAATTCTGTCAAGAATAATTTTAAAATTTTTGAGGAAGGCTGCATTCTTTGAAGCACTCCCCAGTGTCTTGTCATGCTTTGATATTTTTAGTTGAAAGGGTCTATAATGAGGCAGTTGCAGTATAAGTTGCTAAGTCATAATGCACTCGAAAAGCTGCTTGGCTGTGTGCCTTCCATTGTCTGCTTTTATGATTTTATTGTTCTGATTTTTGAAGGGTTTTGGTTGCTCAGTGAGTAGCCAGCTTACTGATGGGTTTTGACAATCTCTCACGGTGTTCCAGGAGCCAAGAGGTGATGTTACAGTCTGGATGGATGGGCAGCAAGGTGGACAAATGACCAGCTGCGTGGGAGGGTGGTGTTTCATGGGTAATTGCCTGCCTGGGGTTGGGACTAGAAGGCACCACTCTGTCCCGGAGGAGGTGATGGAGGGCTCTTGCACTGAGATTGGAGATGACCCTGGCTCCGTGGAAAAGCCCTGGGGGTCCCGTGGGCAGCGAGCCGGGTGCCAGCCTGCAGCACATCTGGTGGCAGGGAAGGCCATGGCACGCTGGGCCGTGTGAACAGGAACATGGCCAGGAGATCAAGGGAAGGAATTATCCTCTGCCCAGCGTGTCTTCATGCACAGGAGAACGTCAAAAACCAGGAGTGAGTTCAGTGAAGGGCTGCTTGAAACTTTAATACTTGTAAGCCAAAGCAAAAAAACCCACAAAGAATGGGTGCATGCATTTTATGGTCTGGATGGATGAGTCTACAAAAAGCAAATGAGCTGTAGAGGGAGGAAAAAGTGGAATTTTTTGTGTTCCTCTGTGTCTTTCTCTCTTTAGGCCAGGTGCATTTATGGGTTCTACTTCACATGAGATAAAAAGTTACATAATAAATTAATTGAAGGGAAGTAAACTGGTTGTGTAACAGGATGAAAGCACCAAGAAGCCATCCATTTGGACAGCTTGACATCTTTCATTTTGTGTCTAAGGGATGTGCTTGTCATGTAAACAACCACTGTTTTCAGTTGCTTATTTGTTAATTTTTTTGTAGTCATTCTTCTAACTTATTCAAGAAATCTGTTGTGCATAGCTGGAAAGTGGTTTAGATTAAGGCATAAAATGGTCACTTTGTCAGTTGGATAGAAACCTCAGGTACTGCAGCAGAATTTTAATTTGTAGGAAGTGTCAGCCAGGCCGAGGAGTGATACCAGGAAATGGTGTCCTCTACGCTAGAGGTGTATGGTTGCAAGCTATTGTAATTTGTTCCTTTGGAGTTTTAATTCTCCTGGTGTCTTGTTCAAACATTGAAGATACGGGGCAGAGGAGTCAGGCTGTGGGTTGTACCCTGATGGCGAGGGGGGTGAGCTGTGGGGCTGTTCCTGGGCATGGTGCAGAAGGCTGTGCCTCAGCACTCGAGTGTTCACTTTTTAAGAAAAAATTTGCCTGCTTTTAGTGTCTCTTCTGTTAAAAGTCATAGCCAGTGGGGAATTAGTCATCTTTTATTTGGGTTATTGTGGCAACTCCTGTATGTCTGCATCTAATTGTGCATTAGCATTTTCTGTATAGTCTGTCTTTTTTTTTTTTTTTCCCTGTTCACAGCAGTGTGATAGAGAAATAGGTGTAGTTGCTAATTGAAAAATACAATTTGAGGATGAAAGGAGAAATTCAATTGTATTTTAAGTGTGCCAAATCTCAGTTTGCATCCTGGGAAGAATTTCTGTGAGCAGTGTATGGTGGCCTATGGATGATACTTTTGTTGTTCTTGGAACTCCCTTGGTAGTGTCTTTATTCAGTGTTTTATAACCGCTTGGCTTATGGAAAATGTAATTCTGAATAGCTTTTAGTAGAAATAACACACCTGTTTTCTTTGGTTTCACATTCGACTGTTGGCTTCACCTACCCATCCTTAGCATTTCTGACAACAAACAGAGACCCTAAATGTCGCAGTTTGGTTTTTGCTTAGCCAAGCACCTTTTATTACACCTGGCAGGGTGTGAAATTGTGCAGCAAGGTTCTAGATGTTAACTCTCGATCTGACTTCGGAGAACAAGACAGCGCTTCAGCTCACATACTTACAGTTTCCTGTGGAACATGCCAGCACAGCAGGCAGCTGTTGCCGTTCAGCTTTGGCCAGTGACAATTTCAACAGTTAACAGGCCATTTAAGGCAAAAGTTAAAAACAAAGTGTTCAATGTCGAGAAAGAGATTATATCAGTCTCATGTCACTTGGATGCCATCTCTGTTTTGGGGTTAAAAATATCCTGAATTACCAATCTAGAGTGCAAAACTGTCAGAATATATTATGAGAGAGACAGAAAATTCCCATTGTCAGTGAGAGCCGCTGGCTTTTATTATTACAATTGAATAGCATTTCTGCATCATAGACAATGTTATTAATAATTGCTCATCATCCAGGACTGTAGTAAAGGAGTTGCTCCAGGGGACACAGAGTCATTGTACACCACAGTGTAATTGATAATAAAGACATGTTGCCTTCAGGGAAAATGCTTTCCTTTTTATACACTGATGTTTTACTTCTGAAGTCTCCTTTAAGAAAGAGATTTCAGCTTATTTACTGATGTTTTAATGAATATCTGGTGTGTCAGTCCAGTTTCCTGGCTTCTTTTGGCATCTACCGCAGCTCAGTTGCTTCTGTGTATGATCTGTGACCTTGATGCAGGCACCAGAGTGAATTAACTGCTCTCTGATGCTTTGCTTGGTTTAATAAAACATGTTCTGCATTTGGGTAATAATCTCAGTAATGGTAAATGCTTTTAATGAATATCCATGTTGTAAAGTATCATTAACATAAAGTTTTTCCTGGAAACCTGACACAATGCTTGTCCTAGAAAACCTTACACTCCCTCAGCATTTATCCATGTGGATGCCATATTCCAGCTGTGACTGTCTGGCATGTGAAAGCTTCGACATTTTTCACCCAGTGGTATTTGTTGGAACTTTCCCTAATAGGCAGAACGGAACAGACCAGCAGCTCTTTTCACCACCCCCATGCCTTCTATCAGCAGCTCAGCTGGAAAATTCCTTTTTTATTGTAAGCAGAGCACTCATGAGACCAGAAAAGTGAACAGAGAACTCTGGGAAAAGGGTTCCAGGTTATATATTCCCCCTAAAAAGCAAATTTTCTGAAGCATATTCTAAGTCTGGCTGCAGTCAGTACTTCAATAGCAACTACATCTTTTTTTTTCCAGATGTTATTCTTCAGTAAACATCACAATTCTTTTCTCCTCTCTCCAGTCTAGGGCAAAATGGGGGAAGGAGTTCTTCTAACAACGTTCTCTGTACTATTTCCTTTGCTGGATGTACATGTGGGATATTCTTCAAGGGATTTTTCTGTTCTGTCTGAAGGCTGACAAGGCCAGAATCTCAGGCACACACACACACACACACACACACACACATGCATATTTATGTGTATTTATATGTATGTACATATAAGTACATCTATGCATCTTCCCACTTGCATTGTGGTGGAAATATGCTGCAGTATTCAAATCAAAAGTGTGGCTTTTGTGTTCATTAGGTGCATATGACTGCAGAAGCATCATTATCTGAGCTTTTTTTGGCAGAATCTGAAATCCCAGTTGTTGATGGATGGTGCTCTCAGGTGTTCTGTTTATGCAACTCAGAAAATTTGCATCTTGCCTCAAGATAAATAGTTATGACATCACTTTAATGTGAAGGTTATGCTGCCTAATATAGTATTCCTCTCCTGGTTTAAAATACAGTTGCAAAGCACAGAGACCTCCTTTGATTGCAACCTGTGTTAAGAGCCTGTAGTAACAGTCTGTCAGTATTTATTGCACTGGTTCTGTAGGTTTTAAGTTCTGAGAGTGGGGGGATACACCTGCAATATTTGATTTGTTTGTTTGTTTTGTGCTCAGCTGAACTCGATGCTGAACATGCCCAGAAGGTTTTGGACATGGAGCACACCCAGCAGATGAAGCTAAAGGAGCGCCAGAAGTTCTTTGAAGAAGCCTTCCAGCAGGACATGGAGCAATACCTTTCCACAGGATACTTGCAGATAGCAGAGAGGAGAGGCAAGTTGCAGAATACCTTCTGTGTAATTCACAAACTCCCAAATTGGAGAGCATTGTTGAGGAGGCAGTCAGCAGTGGTTTTAATGCTTACTGAGGAAACTCTGCAAAAATGTCCAAATTCTTCCTTGGAATTGGAACTTCAGATAAGCCTTTTAAACAGACTCTGTGTCCCATGGGTACTGGGTACCTTAGAAGATTAGTCAGGCTCTGTTGCTTGTCTGAGGAAATGCAGAGCACTGAACTACATCTGGAATAGCATTTTTCTCTTCAGCTGAAGAGTGCATCTGTATAAAGATATGTATGGAGGCAGCTGCTTTGTCCACTGGAGTTCCAAAACCTGGGATTGTCACCTGTCAAGGAGATGCCTCAGAAAAATCTGAGAAATGCAGAGGAAAGCTCAGGGTAGCATTTCAGAGCAGTTCCCTGGTGGCAGCTCTTCGTGCTGGGTGTGATTAGGACACGGGAGGTCACACTTAGAGCTCTCCTTATTATGAGATGATGCAGGTCAGGGATCTCTGGCCTGGTTAAAGCATGAGGATGCCAGAGATTACAGGCACTTCTGTGTGGGAGGTTTCCATCTGTTGGGCCAAAATTCAGGGATTGTTGGACCAGTAAGGAAGCCGGTGGGAAATTATGCATTCATGTGGCAGGAAAAAATGTAGAGATTCTGTCCCTGCTCCAAGTGCAGATCTGCTGTCATTTGTAATGTCAGAGCAGGGAATACAATCCAAGGGTTCCACTTCTCTGTATGAGTGCTATAAATACTCACCTGCAAGATGCTCTGCCTCGGTGGCTAAGGGGAGGTGGAGGTAGGTAAATCTAAATTCATGGTCGGGGAGGAACTCAGTTTGAGTCTCTGGCTTTCTGTAATACGTGGTCATTTAGATTAAAAGTGGCCATTGTCCTGGGCTTGTACTGGACACAGAGCTCTGTTAGAGTGTTAGGCTGCCTAACATTCGGAACTTCAGCTTTTTAGTATAATGTGGAACCCAGGTGTATCAAAGAAACTTGTTTTAATGAAAGATTTGGACCTGCAGGAAAAACTGCAGAGCTATAGCATATTTGGAAGAAACCTCAATGAAATTATGGGATTTCATCCCAGATGACCTATGAAAGCTGTAATTGTCAAATTTAGATAAACCAGTAAAGTGTTCATTGTAATATTTGATATTATGCAGCAACTGGATTTAACTCTGAGTGGCCCTGAACTTCTCTGTTTGCATGTTTTGCTGCTCAAGGAAGAAGATGCTCATCCAAGTATTTACTTCCCTTCCAAATTGTTAGTACTGTATTGACAGTAATAAGTAATTTACTTGAGTAATTAATAATGTGAAATCCCCATGCTGAGAGAAGATACTGGGCATGAGCCTGGGTTCCACAGACTACTGTAATTTCTTAGATTAACTGAGAGAGGAAGAACAGCTGCTCTCTGTTATCATTAATCCTCATTTCTGAATTTCTACGTCCCTTATATATTGACATTTAAGGATTGTGTGCTTAAATGTGTTTGTTTTTCTCGAAAAAGACTTCTGGTTGAGAGAATTGAGAAGGAGTGTTCCAAAATGGAAATTTTCAATCTTTGCCCCTGAGTCCGATCTCCGCTTATTTCTGAGAAGGTTATTGCTATAAATAGTGTTGCTAAAAATGTTTAGGATTACAAAAGCAGTAATGGATGTTAGTTTCACAACAAAGATTGCACAGAGTGCTCTTGGATTTGGGCTGAGGTTGCTGCTGAGCAGCTCCTGTGGGTGGGCTCCTTCCCTTCCTAAGTTGAAGTATTGCTAAAGCACACAATTGCAGCAGCCTGTGAACCTCGGTAGGTAATAACATCGTGTAGCTGATTGTCACTTTGCTCACTGCACTGTTTCTCCTGCAGAACCGATTGGAAGTATGTCTTCCATGGAGGTGAACGTGGACATGCTGGAGCAGATGGACCTAATGGACATGTCTGACCAGGAAGCACTCGATGTCTTTTTGAACTCAGGAAGCGAAGACAATAATGTGTTGTCTCCCATGCTGGGTATGCCACTTGTAATGACAGCCTGCTTAGAGACAAAGTGATAAATCACCAGAACTGCTCTCATTTGTAATGGGTGACGTTATCTCATAAAACATCACACTTGGTGTAGATTGACTGTTCTTCATTAGTGCTTCTCAAAACATTAACATTTAGTTGCTGTACAAGGGAGTTGCTGCAAAACTACGTGGTATTTCCAGACAATCTCATTTTTCTTACTCCCTGTTGTATTCATCACAGTCTGGGTAGGTGATGTGTTACATACTGGCTTGAGGTGCATTTTTCCCAATATGGAGTTAACAGAGTACGCTTTAACATACATCAACAGAAAGCTTGCAGTAATTAGGTTTTTAAGAGTGCTTGCTTAGAGTTTGTCCAGAATGTTGCTTGGCAAATTTGGAGAGAAATACTGAGAGACATGGTTCGACCCAGTAGTTTACATATACACAGAGAATTAGTGTCTCAGTACTGGATCTTTTGTCTACCATGGAAGTGTTTTCCTAGTTAAAAACTTCAGTACTAAAATGCCTTTCCTCAAAAGAACCAAAAGGATTTTTCTTGAGGGAGATGATGAAGCTCCTTTAAAGGCCGTTTTGATTTCTTCTGAAAAAACAGATCGAAATCTTTTTATGAAAGTACTTAGAATACTCCCTGTGTAAAGGTGATTAACACCTGCTGTGAACATGAAGAGCTTATGGTAAATGGTCAAGGCACACTTGACTACTAAAGGTTTTTGTGCTTCCTTGCAAAAACTGAATGCAGATGGGTGGTTTTGGACAGGCATCCACTTCATGCATTATTAAAGCTGATCATCATTTGAGCACACCAGTAATTACAGAATCTAGGACTGTTTTCCCCTTGCTGGCTGTTTGGCAGATGTTGAATCAAGAAGCTTCATGTCATAACAGCAAACAGTTTTAACTGGATTATCTAAGGAAGTGCAGAAACTACTTTTTTAACTAAGTAGATAAAATGTATTAGCTTTTGAAAAAACCACATTCTTTATTTTGTGCTCTAATATAAATATTACATATATGTATAGTGTCTATACCTGCAAATACACTCCAATATAATGTACCCATGCTGTAGTGTTCCAGCACTGCAACCTTACTGCAGTGTAACAGTCTTGCAAATCTTGCTCTTGTGGTTCCAGACAATTAATTTCCCTCTGATTAAGGGATTTTTGTGCTTGCTTTAAGAACCTGGCACCCCAGTATCAGACCAAATATGCAATAATCTTCATTCTCAGAAAAATGAGATGGCTTAAAGGTAACTCTTCATTTTGCTGTCAGTTGAGAATTGGGTTGTCAGGGCAAGGTTTGTTTGACAATTGTGCTGAACACCACAAAATACAGGTAAGTTATTTTAATAACTGGTAAAAGTGAGAATCAGCCCAAAACATTGGAATGTTTTCAAATTTTTCTTGCTGTAAACATTGCCAGCTTGTGGGCATTTGCTTTGCAACATTTCGTGACAGTAAGTTAAACTGCAAAATTGACTTAGCTCTGTCATTCCTGAAAACTCCTCCTCTGTGTGTTGTGTAAATTAATCTTAATGCATGCTGGTGTACACCACATAAAGGCAGGTTCTCTAAAACTTCTAGTGTGAAAATTTAACTGAAGTACTTGAGGACCAGTCGTAGGCAATGTAATCTGAGCTGCTCTGCAGACAGTCTGAGCAGAGGTAAGGTGTAGCTCATACCCATCTGACCCTTCTGAAACACTTTTTAATTAAAATCCCACACAATTTTTAAGAGAATTTTCTCACTAAAGTTACTCAGGGCTAAAGCTGGGTGCCCTGACTATGAAGGAACACTTGTTAGGCACAGGAGAGAAGGAAAAAGGGGCTTTATTTGCCAGATCACATAGAAAGTGTTTAGATGGTTCCTCATTTTAACTTACTTGCTGTCAGGAACTGTCCAGGAAGAGGATCTAATTTTGAAACCAGAACTCTCAAACTGCAGGAAAACACTGTTACACTGAACTTGCTTACAGGTCTTTTTTGTACAGGATATGGAGGAAGCAGTCCTAAAATCCCACTCCTGTCCACTTGAGCTGTGGTGCAGCTCTACCATAGGACTGCTTTCATGCTGTGGGCAAGAATTTGTTTTGCTTTTACATCTTCATTTTTAGTCATAACTGAAGATGACTGTTAGTCCCTGCTTCCTAGTTGTTTGTTTGTTTTTTAATTTCCATTTTGTGTAGTTCTGTTGCACTGAGTTTGCTGGGGAGATTTTCTTCTTGGTGTCTTGCAAAAGGAAAGCAGCCCAAAAGTGACTCCCTAACCTGACGCTGATGTTGAGCTGACGTTAATGTATTGACTTCTCAATCGCCTTGCTGAGCCAAAACTTGATTTTTGTTGTTGTTGTTGTTGTTTTCCCAACTCTCAGGGCCCGACTCCAACACCTACGTGAATGAGATAAGTCTCCAGGTGCCGAGCCAGTCCGAGTTACGGCAGAAGCTCTGTTCCCTGTCCTCGACCTGCACCGACTCCGCCAGCCAGGACGCGAGCGAAGGCGAGTCCCCCGTCGTTCAGTCTGACGAAGAGGAAGTTCAAGTGGACACTGCCCTTGCTGCTGTAACTGAGAGAAAGGGTGCTTCAGATGGCAGTGATGAAAGTGACTCTCAAACTATTTGAATCTTAAAACCATATCCTTTAAGAATGACTTCTGAATGAATGAGCAAGTGAATGAAGAGCTTGCCTGTGTAACAATTTGCTAACCAAGCATAACAGCCAGATCTTTTTACTTAGTAATACTGCCTTTTTACAAAATTGCCAGTCATGTGGAGGTTGGTTTTAAATGAAAAATTATGCCTAAAGCACACACACTTTAACAGTAGTCTTGGGGCTCAGGGGAGCAGTAAAACTGTTGTATATACTATGTATAAGAGAATTTAAGGGGAAAGGTAGAAGTTCCTTTGACCACTAACCTTTAAATGGCTGATTGGAAGTATTTAAGAGTTGATGTGTAATACTGAACCCAAATTGTTCCTTGCATGTTTTCAGCTGCTGCAACTGATTTAGGATCCAAACCAAAATGAAAAGTTATTTTCTACTCTTTACTACCTACTGTCTGCCTCCTGCCTTTGTCTACTAATGCAGCAGTATCTACTGTTCTCACACTTCTTATTCAGGACCAACTTAGTTATAGGTGTTAACGAAAAAATCAGAAGCCAAGGAGGAGATGCATATGGAAATGTTAACACTCCTTGTGGAGCAGGTATCTTAGCATTGTGTAAACTTACTCCTCTTTCGAGATTAAAATAAAGTATTTCTATCCCAACCATGTCTTTTACTTGATTACCCAGGTATTTTATCCATTGCAAGTGAACAGAGGAGCCTAACTCAGAAAAAAACCTGTTTTTTAGGAGCACCACTGTAATGTGCTTTTCCATGGTAACATCTGTTTGACTACACAGACGCAGGCCAGCAGTGCAAGGGAGATAAACCTGAGTTTATGATTAATTAAATGCGTATATTTTAGAAACCTCAGGACCTATAGGCATCATCTCATTGCCGTTTTTTCTGCAGTCATTTCTCTCTCTGAACTCGAGGTCTGACCATGTCTAACGCCTGTTGCTTGTCAAGTCTCATGCTCTATTTGCAGGGATCTGCTCTCCTTTGAGAAGGCTCCTGGCTCCTGCTCTTCCTGCACGGAGGGAAGGAATGTAATCAGAAACAGCGTAAGTAAAAGGATGAGCTGTGATGTAGATCCTTTCCAAAGACCTGCCCTGACAAAGCCAATGGTTGGGAATGAGGCATCTCCTGCTGCTCACCAACTGGGAAGTGGCCAATTTCCTTAAGGATTCTCCTGTTAGCTGACAAAGTATTTCCTGACCCCTGTCTGGGAACTGAAGGCTGGAAGCTCCCTACCTACAATTAGAGATTTACTCTTCAACAAGGCAGCTCTTCAAAGACATTTTTCTTGAAGGAGCTTCCTTTACTCTCTTGCTTTCCAGAGACAGACAAAATGTCCAAAAAAGTTTTTTTTTTTTTATTAAACCTCGTAGTACAAACCTGGAAAGTAAACAAAAAACTGGCAATAAACAACATGAAGTCCTTCCTTACAAGGAAAGAGAGCAGAGCAGCGCTAATAAATTAAATGTCAAACTGTAAGCCATAGTCAGAAGTTTACTGTCAAGAGGGAAAAGTACACAGCAAGGCCATAAAAACCAGACAACCACATTTGAAAACACTTGACTCTGTTTATGTTATTGTTAAATATTCCAAAACAGTTCAGTCTTCTGCAACAACAACCAACAAATTGTATTATAGGACTTTCCTGACAGTCACCACTGGCAAGCTCAGTGCAATATGGGTAGCTACGGTATTGTTGAATTCAATTACGAAACAAAACAGTTTGTGAAAACATTTTCCCTTTTTTATTCCACACATACTGTACACACAACCAGAAAAGGGCAACAGCTACTCCATTATTATTTTTTGTTGTTGTTCAGTGATGTAAGCAGCACTTATAAATGTTACAAGAAAAACCCTGTAAGCATCCAATCCAACCGATGAAGAAAGTGAAACGTAAGGCTTTTCTTCATCTTGTCTCCTTGCCATCCCTCCCCCCACCCCAAGAAAAGGCTCAAGTATTTAAAAAAATTTACAGGCATATGTACAAAAGGTGTGATTTTTTTTGTTACAACATGAAGAGAAAAAATAGACAAGATGAAAGCAAATGCATTTTCACATTCAAAAGAAATATGCAGACTTGCTAGTGGCTCTAAATGTGATCATATAATGAAACAAATTCCAAACAAAAATTAATGCTTGACTGTGTAAAGGTGTGAAAAACAGCAGTGGAATGGAAATGGAATGTTAGAAAGATTGCACGTCTATGACAAAAGAAGCACTTATGGCTTCAATCACTTTTTTTCTTTTTTTTTTTTTAAAGGATGCTATTGAAGGGTTTTTGATAAAGTAGCCAACAGCACCAAAAAATAACAGAATGGATTTCCTAATGAAATCAGGCACAGTTTTCCCTCACATGACTCCTCAAGGCAGGCAGTCTTTTTTCCTCCTTTTTTTTTTTTTTTTAAATTTTTTATTTTTCCCCCTCAAAACAGATGCATAGTGATGTGCTGGTAAAAGAGAACATACTCCAAATCTCCTCCTTTTGCCTACAGTTAGGAAACAAAGTCCATCTTCAGCTGCCATAACCTCCCAAAGAAAGTGTGTATTCTCCAATTTAAAAAATTACAAAACTCATCTTGCTGTGACAGAATAAAAGACAGCCAAAGTAAAGCAATTTCTTTCAAGTTTTTGTCTCCTATCCCTTTTCTCTCTAGAAAAATCTGCTCACATGACTGGAGAACAAATTATAAAACACATCAAACTTTAACCTATTCAAAAAATGGGTTAAAAGCCTTTTTTCACAGTTACCAAAAAGGCTTTTTATTTTTTCAGCCATAGGGACAATACAAATTAATATTTTATCAGCCCCTTGCCGGTTTTAAAACAGTGAACATACGGCAGTTTAAAAAAATCAGACTGCTGTATCTATCTATCCTAAGTACAAAAAAAAAAATTTCAACAGTTTAATGCTAAAACAAAATTAGTTCTCTAAAACCAGAAGAAAATCTTCTTTAGAGCTAGTGCAAAGACAGCTTGTATTCTACAGCAAGTACTCCAAACTATGGTATAATAATTACAAAAAATATATATAAATTGACAAAATGAGAGTGTTGGCATCTTCAGGATTAACTTGAAGCACTTTTGGATGAACTGGAGGATGAAAGCCTAGATGATGGCACATCCACTGTCGCTCTCTTACGAGGTCCTCTTTTTGGTGTAGGCTTGCTGATACAGTTCTCAATGCTGCCATTTTTACCAGATACTTTTCCACAGATTTGATTGACAAGACTGATTATTTGTTCCTGTTCAGGAAGCGGGAAAAACAAAACACAAATTAGCATCTGCTCTTCGTCCAGAGTCACTTAAGCAGAACAGCAGAGGAGTGCTCAGAAATGCCCATTTGAAAAAGCTGCTTGTACCAGTGCTGCTCTCCAAGAGCTGACCTGGTCATTTCTCCCACTGCTCTGCTATTTATCTTTGGGACCAAGTCCCCTCACAGGGTAAAGACATGGAGCCTCAGCCCAGAACCCAGGCACAGTCCTAAATCACCAGCTTGAGTTCTGGGATATTCATCATCACATTTGCTTGGAGCCATCACTGCACCTCTCATCTACACATGCTCTCCAAGCCTGCCTTAGAGGATGCTCATGCTGGACTGGAAAAAGTCAGACAAACTTCCAGTTACCAACAAAGTACAGAAGTTACCATAACAACCAGTGAAAGCAAAGCCTCATGTTTCATCCCAAAGCATTCAGTGGCTTCTCTGTTCTGTGGCACACATTCATGCAGTTTATGCTTCAGGTTTCATCTGTGTCATCATGTTTCCCTCTGGTTTTTTGGGTTTTTTTTACTCAAATCATAATAAAGCACCTTCTTCCCCCATCAGAAAAAAAACCAAAACAAAACCCCAAACACAAGACCATTTTCCTGAGGCCTCAGTAGGACAAAGGCAGAGTAAAGTCTATTCCCAAGTGTTGGGTACCAAAGCTCCCCCGCACTGGGGGCAGTGTCACACTCACCTCATCATAACGGTACATCATCTTCAGTCCCCGACACGACTTCTGCTTCTCCACGTGCCGCAGGGCACACTCCAAGCAGAACACCACATTTTCATTCTCCTGTACAACCTACATAAAAGAGCAGAGGTGGGGGAAGAAGTGCAGTTAAGCTTCAAATTGTTCCCCTGTAGCCATGTTCCCCACGCAGTATTAACTATGGCCTGAATTGCCACGCCCAGATTTTACTGTGAGTGGAAGAAAATGTAAGCATTACACATTGTGAAATGATTCAGGATGTGTAATAAGAAAGAACACATCTCTTTTTGAGTGCTAGTGTTGGCAAATACATATAATTTTGAAAAACACAAACAAAAAACCCCCCCACCAATACTGGTGAAGGCTAAATCCAAACAGTATATACATTTATTGGCATCTCCTATGCAGTCTGAAGAGCTCCTGAAAGGAGTAGTTTCCCATTACTTAAAATGCTGTCTTGAACAAGGATGAAATCAGCTTAGCCACAGGATTCCTCAGCTACTGTCTTGTTCAGCAGAGGTCACATTTGCTCAGCTGGCTGCCTGCCACGCCTGCACACTCAGCTTGGAATTGAACAACCAAGTCAGGGTTTTTATCCCCAACTACTGTTAAAGAGTGACAGGGAAAAATCCTCCCCGTGATTATACTTACTCCAGCGCAAATGGACCAGAATTAAGAGGTTCTGGTTGGTGTGGGTTTTTTTCAAATAAACTCATTTTAAAGTTAAACTAATGTTACTTAAACAGTGGTCTAAAGACATGTATGAACTCAGCGTATTTTATTCTAGGGAGGAAAATGGCTACACCTGATCATTTAGTTACATTCCATTGCATTTAAAAACCTAACTACAACAAAAAAAATCCCAAAAGGATGACAGAATAAACCCTCCCAAACCAAAAGGACTAAATATGGACTCATGTGCACTGTATTATGTTTATTTAAATACCTGTTCTTCAGATTAAATTGTATGTAAGGTTGTGTGAGGAGCTTTTGGTATTTTTAATGAAATTGCTGTGTTTGTAGGTGTTCTGCATACAGCTCAAAGCCTGGAAGTGTCATCACAGTGGTCAGCACACCTTCAAAAGCCAGTAGGCAATTCCCTCTAAAAGGAGAAAAGGTTTATGGGCTATTTTTGGAGAGGTTGGCCAAGAGCTTGATGGATGGGATACATCTCCCCTGCAGTTTGGCTTGCAGGGACATTGTCCCAGCACGGGCTGTGGCTGCATGCCTGAGACTCAGGACATGTGTCTGAGCTGTAGCTCCTCCTGAGGCCTGTTCTGCCACGGCTTACTGCTGCTGGCAACCTGCAGCTGTCTTTGTCAGCCCTCCTCGTGCAATGCAAACACCTCACGGGTGTCCGAGGGCAGCTGAGTGCCTGGTTTATCCCTTCTGGCAGGGTAGGAAGACAGCTGACACTCTTGTCTTCTGCCACCACTGACCAAGGCAGTAAATGCTCTGACAAACTCCATCAACACCTCTGTGCCTTGCATGGAGTGCAGGAGATGGCTCCATGGCCATGTGCTGTCTCTCAAATGCCTATAGATGACTGGAATGTTAGAACAGGGGGACAGTACCCCAGGAATGGCAAAGGATTGTACCCACCATGGAAAGATAGCACAGGTGCTGACAAATCTGACACCTCCTCTCTGACGTTTCTAACTGCAACCACTTTCGAGGCTTTTTCTTGCCATCCACGCCGGTGCTGCTGCTGTCGTGGCTGCCGTAGCGCGCCGAGGAGTGGAGACCGGCCTCGTACAGCTGCCGCCGCTGCCTCAGCTCCGTGTCCCTGTGAACGGGGGGACAATTAGACACTGGCACTGCCTCCAGCCACCACAGAGCCGCACACAGTCACCCCTTTACCACGCTCATCACTGAAACCTGAGCTCCACACAGCAAAGCCCTGAGTGTTGCCGGAGGTTGGTACCATTCCCTAAGCATGGCAGACACAGCCAACACCCAGGAAACGCGGCCCAATTGTAAAAGCTATCTCCGGATTTTAACAGCGACCACTGTATCAAGCCAATGGTTCTCAAACTGCTCCACGGAGGACTGGGGACTGCCGAGGACTTCCTGGAGGTCGATGGTTGCTCAGGCCATGTGGAGAGTCGGGAGCTGTGGCTAACATGATTGTCATTCCTGAAGTTGCCAAAAGCCACCTCGAGGAAGAGGAGCCGTTGCTGTCAGGAGTAACAGCCCCTTCATCAGGAGGCAGAGATGACCCAAGGACCTGCTGCCACAAGGTGCTTCAGGCAGGAAAGGGGGAGCAGGGCAAGTGATTGTGCCAAAAGACGAAGATCTTGCTGTACACCCAGGGAGGAAGAAGGAGATATCAATCAAGAACAACCACCAAGCCCTCTGGCTGCCCTTCACCCGCGGCGTCTCTAAGGCGGACAATACCTCCTGTGCTGAACACTACAGCTTTAGGAGAGCAGGTTGGGTTGGAGCTGAGTGGAAGACAGCAAGTGTGGAGTGAGCCAAGCAGATGGAAGGGGAGGATAAAAAAGTGCACCACCAGACACAGCTGAAGATGGGTGGAGAGCCAAGCTAAGCAAATGGCATGGGCAAACTGAGCAACCAAGGCAGATCAGGAGAAGAGGCAGCAAGAGACACAACAAACAAGCAAAACAAAACAAAGGAAAAAAATATGGTACAGTGTTCCACTTCAGATGGCTTTTTTTGCTTTTTTTTTAGATTTTGTTGTTTAGGCTTTTGTTTCCTATAGGCAGCCACAGGAAGGATCGATATCCTCCAGTGAATTCCAAACTACGCGTAAGAACAAGTTTGAGAACCACTCTGACAGAGGTCGATGTGATGGTCTAAGAGCAAGCACCAACATTTCTGTTTCGCCTTTTGTATTTGCAGACTTCCTCTTCAAGGGTAAAAAAAAGGCACTTGAAAGTGGTTATTCCCCAGGGGAACCAGCTGCAGGTAAAGCAGTCAGCACACCTCTTTGCATTTCTTTCTGAACACTAAAACAACACATGGGCTGTTTTTTCCTTCAATATGTCACTGGAAATTTTCCAAATGAACATGCTAATTAGTTAAATACAGTTTGTAGGCTCCATTCATCAAAACTTTCTTGACATCTCGAGTATCAGTTGTCACAAACTTGAAAGATAGGTAGCAACTACATGGTAGGGAACAAAAGAGAAGATCATTACACAGGAAGCCAGGCAACATTGTATTTTCTTTTCTCACCTATCTTAAGAGAAACCCTGGACATGTGTCCTTAATACTGGCGAGAAAAAGGACTGTGAAGTTTTTACTCTTTAAAAAATGTTGGAGTTCCAACACCAGATGCGTTACCATGCATGCACAACTACTCACTTACTCACTTGTTTAAACCAAGACAACTTTCTGTAAGCAAAGGACCTTCTGCAGCTGTAGGATAACAGTCTTGATGCTGAAGACAAGGGTTCCTGGTACAAAACCCACTAGAGGTGTGGATTGACAGTGACTACTGACGCCAAGAGGCTGAAAAACTCAAGGAAGGTGTTTGACCAATTGGCACCACGTAGTTCACATAATGCATCAGGAAATCTTGACACTCAGCACCAAGAATTAACAAAATAAAAACCCAGTGCAAACTGTGGTTTTAATTCTTTGATGGTACCTGAAGTACGGAAGTCTTAAGAGTAAGACATCCTAACCATGGGCACTCTCCCATCAGCTACAGCCAAGGAAGCTGCTTCACCCATGTGTGCCTGTCTTCAGGTAAATTGGGTAAGTATGGGCAGGGTGTGTCTGAAAGGGTTACTTACGTCATCCACCCTCTGGAGTCTGTCAATGAAAACAAAAGAGGTACAGCAGGCCCCCAATTCGTTACCTGAGCTCTCCTAGGAGCGATGATATCGTACTCAGAGTTGGTCCATTTTCTTTTTTTGCTTCTGCTGTTGCAATCTGATAAAGCAACTTTTCCATTGAAAATGGTTTGGCTATACGGCGCCGCTTCATCTCCTGGGACAGAAGGGAATGGCCACATTAGTTCCCGAGCATATTTGAAAATAAAATGTTATAAAGAATTAATTCAAAGTTAATTAATTAATGAATTAAGGCCAAAATTAGCCTTTTAAAACAACCACAAGTAAAATCTTTTTACAGTCCTAGTTAAACAAAGTGTATGTTCCAAGCACCTCAAAATTCTCTCCCTAAAAATTAGTTTTTCCTTTGGAGGCCAAGAAGAGCAACACCATCACTTAAGCTCAGTAATAGGGGATGGCTCAGAGTGCAAACAGTGTAAGATCTATACATATAACCTACTTGAAACCCAAGACTGGTGTTATTTTGCATCTTTTAAAACATAAAAAAGGACAACAACTAGCAAAACACGCAGATGCCAGGGAAAAGAGACAACAGGCAAAGAGGGGGGTTTAGTTCTGCCTGTTACTGGTTCCTCCCTGTGAAAGCTTTTAAAGTTACATTTTTCACTCAATACAAACTGAGTGATTTTGGTAGCTGAAACCCTTTTGCTAATTCTTAGGTAGGCAAATTCCTTGATTTAATGCACAATTGGGACAAGCATAGCATTTTCCCAGTACTTGCAGAAGTCTGTTTAGCTTATGTAGAGTCAGAGAGTTCAAATGACGCTAACACTGGACTATAATGTGAGGGTGACATTTCTGGTTAGTGGTCAAACCTGCCAAATACCTACTCAGCATGCACAACCCTGAAGACTTAATTTTTTATGTTCATTTTTTTTCACCCTGTTCTGTAACCCTAATTACATGCTCTGGGTATTTCTTTTTTCACAACCAGTAGATCATAAAATTAATCATTTTTAATAGCACCAATTGCATGTATTCAAGTGCTAACTATCACATAAAATGGAATAGCAGCTTTTGCTGACCAAAAAGGGCTCCAAAGAGGTTCAGAGGTAAGAAAAGTGTTCTTCAGAAGCTATTTGCTCTGCTGGACCCTGCATGGGGTTGGAACAGCTGCACTGTTAGGAGTGGTATGGGAAGATATTTCCATGTTAGGTTTGCTTAGTCTGAGGCTGTGTACACAAGAACAGACTCCAATCCAGGGAAAAATCCTGCACAGGCAACACACATGGCCAGGATAAAAGGCCACAGTGGGTGGCTGGAGAAGAAAACAAGGTTGGCTCCAGCTGGGTGACAGCCCAGGGACACCCTGAGCCTGAGCTGGGTTTAGCACAACTCGCTTATCTCTGCATTTATCTGAACTTCTGAATCTATGTACATTTTTCCATAAAGTGCTGAAATACACAGGTACGTATTTTACAACAGACTTGTACTGCTGCCTAATTATTTCTTTTAGTGACACATTTTTCAATGTCATGAAAGTCAGTGAATTATAATTACCATCAGCTTGGCACTTGTGATCTCTCTTTCTCTCATCCATCTCTTGGTCATTCATTTTCCAGGCTGCGTAGTTCTCTTGTATTTAATGCAGAGGCTAATTAATAACTTTAACCATTGATCTCTTCTGTGCTTTTTCTAGTTCCTCTATATTCCTTCTGCAATCAAGGGCTCAGAATAGCACAAACCACCAAGACTCTACACAGTGCCAGAGCAATGTTGCTGCTTTGTTATCTAGTCTCTCCTTGCAATTCTTAATATTCAATGTATTTTTGTTATGCCACTCCAGAGCACTTGACTGACAGCTTCATAGGAATCCAAGACCTCTTTTCTCAGTAGCAAGAGCCCATCATTCAGAGCCCATCTCTGTGTCTGTCAAATAAGGATTGTTTTTAAATGTAAATTTAACATTTATCAACACTGAACTTCATCTACCATTTTCTCACCATGATCACTCGGTATCATGAAATCTTCCTGTAATACTTCATAGCTTTAATTTTTGCTGCCATTACCATTAATAGCCTCAGCACAAAGGATTAGTTTTGCTATTAACTTCACTTCCTAGGTTATTTATGGATACATTAAACTATGCTAGTACAAACTCCTGAGGAATGCAGAAAGAAACACCCTCCCTTCACGACAGAATCTGTCCCATCCTCTGCTTCTCTTCAAATCAGTTGTTTTTTTGGTGTGTGAACTTCACCTCTCAATTTATTTAAGAGCCTTTTCTTCCAAAAATGCTCACAGATTCTGTGAGATGCAACTTTTGTCCTTACATACTTCCAAAAGTTTCAAGGCCTGGAGGCCATGACCTTGCTGCAAAAGCCACCATGGTGGTTGCCCTGTTCTCATTCTTTTGTACATTTATTTCTTCCTTTTGGCATTCAGAAAGTTGTTCTCTGAAACCTCTTTTTGGTCTGCATTTCTGTGTATTTACACGCATCTTGCTACAGACGTTCTTTTATTTACGTTTTCATCTTCTGGATACAAAAGGGATATTTTGGTCTCATTTCAGACTCCCTTCTCCTGGTGTTTAGCCATGCTATGTTTAGTGGGGCGTTGCCATTTGAAATTGTTTGTTCTGGGGATTTTTTGCTAAGCAATGTGCATGTGTTGTGAGCCTCTAACAGGGCATCTTTAAGCAATTTCTATGCTGCATGCAAACAACTCTTCTTTCTGCACTCTCAATTTAACCAGCTTCCTTGGGTTTATGTGAGGTCATCTATTCAAATGAAACACCACAGCAGTGGTTATTTTGCATTTTACTGCTCTTCCAAGATTCTTAATCTCCGCTCTCCATCACAGCAGAGCTCTTTGCCAGTGAGGACATCAGGTGCACTTTTGTGGACCTCTTTCCCTTTGGTTTCATCTGAAGGAGTCCTGTGTGCTCAGGATGGGACAGCTCTGTGGCAGGAGCCAAGGAGTGGGAATCCCGTGGCATTTTAAAGGCATGTTTCTCACCCAAACTAAAACTGGAGGTGAGGAAAATACCTGTCCAGCCCCTGCCAGCATCTTCCCTGGATGGTCAGGAGAATTGTGCCAATACCACGATTTTCCTCTTCAGGAGATCAGGGCACAAGGATTCTGTCACTGGTGACAGATTTAAACCTGCCTTATGGACTGTAACCTCTCCGGTGTGTGCAGCAGTGCTGCTCCAACTGGAAGACTGATTCCATCTTTCCTATGTACTTCTTCCTCTTGCATTACAGTACCAGCTGGGTCTCTTCCCACCAAATTTCTCCTAGGCCCTACAGCACCAAAGCCCTCCTTTAAAACCAGGAATTCCCTCTCATTTCCAAACCTCTAACCTGGAGTGCCTTCATTTAGTACAATCTGTACTTCACTTTCCTAAATGAGTTTTACTGACTTTGCCCAATGTCTTATTTGAACACACACTCTTCCACCACAACTCTAAATCTTCTTCTCATCCTTAGCTTAAAATTTCAAGAACTCTTAGGGTGCTTTTTAAAAACCAGGAACCTTGTTCCAAGCATGGTCTAGGTTAAACCTGACTGTCCCTTTACACCGGTGTTTATATAAACTCTTTTATTCCAACAATTTTTCCAAAGTGCTTGTAAGACTGAAATCAATGCAATTTCAGATGCAGAATTTCATTTTTCCATGTATTAGAGATTGAGCAGTCATTCAATACAGATATGAAACCACATCATTTTAGTAATATAAAGAGAGTCACTATAAAAAAATCAGGTCACAGTATCACAGGATGAAAAGAAAGTTAATTTATCAAACGCTAAAACTGTCAGTATTGCTGTGGAGAACAAACAGACAGAAGGTACAGTTGTTTATCAGAGTTCATTGAACAGTCCAAAATGGGAATCTTGTCCATTACACAGAACATCTCACCACCTCTGTAAAGCACACTCCTGGCCAGCCTTGTGGCAAAGATGTGGCAAAGTGCCATCGAAGTGGAGGAACCAAATAATAATACCAAAAATTAAAGGGAACTAAGACCATAAGACAGTCTGAGGAGAGAAAGGGGAGGGGGAAAAAAGAGAAAGAAAAGAACAATGCAGTAGGTTTTTCAAAAGTTATTTTGACATAAACATGTTATCTGTGGATCTTGTCAAGTTTGTGAGAGCTGTGACTTCAGTTTCCAAGGTAGGTTATCACAGACTGCAATCTGCAGGATTTGCAGTCAGCTTATTTTTACCCAGTGCAAAGCTCTTAAAAATTAATCAAAAGAAACTGTTCTTCAAAATTTGAGGCACCAAGAGCTGTTTAATTGCTGCATAGTGATTTCTGTCTCTTACAGGAGTAGCATTTTCACGATATCAAACAAGTGATCAGTAGAGCAATAAATACAGCATATGGAGTTAATATAATCATGTATGTTCAGACAGGAAAGGTTAGCTCAGGATTCTTATGCCTTACTTATAGGTATACACAATTCCCACCTTCCCCCAAAATAAATATATAATAAAATAACCTTTTATTTCAAACTAAGTTAATATACAGTTAGTATAACCAGGCTGTAAGAATTCCATTCACCCTAAAGAAGCAATCCCTAACCATGGATATAATACATTTAATTACTTAGTAACCACTTGGTCTGAAGCTGTAAAGGATAATTTACTAGTGGCTTAGCTATAAAACACTACCAAAATAGTATCTGTAATCCAGGGAGTATTTCAGAAGGTTGGGAACACAATTAGTGACGTATATTCTTTGCCCAAGAACAGAGAAATGTAGCCAGAATCATGATGACTGGACAATTCACCTGTTTCTGCAGGCAACCTGCCTTGGTCAGTTGTGTGAAAAGGGAATGGGAAGGTTATTTATTTACATGTAGTATTGGATGGGCTGGTCAGTGAACATAAGGATTTTCAAGTCGATTAAAATTGAAATTGCCCTGATCAACAGCTTTTCCTGAATGAAGGGGCAGAGAAAAACAAGCAATACAGCTGTGAGTATTAACTGACTCTGCCTATCATAGGAGCTAACAAGCACAGTTATTCAGATATTTGCACCTGAGATTCTAATGGTTCTAGAAAACATCACCTAAAAAAAAAAAATTAGTAAGCATAATACAGTGTATAATCATTTGCTCTGAAGGGATTTTTGAAAAGCTTCCTTGCAAACTGGTCTGCAGGCATAACAATCTTCTGAGTTTTTTTATATATACAGAAGTCTTTAAGTGTCAGTCACTTTTCTGACAACACTGGATCGTCTTATGCCTTGCAGAATTTTTCCTTTTTTTTTTTTTTTTTTGCTTAGTAGTCCAGAAAAACAGACGTAGTGCACTAGTCTCACAATGCTATCAATCCTGGAATGTCTGCTTTGCTGTCCTTTTAGATGGCAGGGCTGCGAATCCATTTTAACTCCTTTTCTCAACTTACCTTGGCTGTTTTAAAGCCCATACTTGTCCACTGGGTGGTAGCAAAGTGCACCGATTCGGAAACACTATAGCCACAACACACTTTGGACACAAAGGATCCAGGAAAACAGACAACAAACTGCCCGCTCTGCTGTACAGTACGGTGCACCCTGATCCCCTCCTTGCACAAGATCTCTGGGGAGATCTAGAAAGACAGAAAGAAAAAAAAAGAGAAAGAAAAACAATCGATTAGAACTTTCTTTTACAGTTCTCTGATCCTCTTCCTGACTGGGTGCTGCCACATGCAAAGCCGAGCTCTGTGAACAGCTCAGCTCTGGTCACTCTCCCTCTCCCATTCTGCACGTGCCCAACCTCAGCATTTGGAGTGACAATTGCAGAAGTGGCTCTTCTCAAAGCAACATTTTATAAACCCTCACTTGCCCAATGACAGAACACTGTCTACAACTACAGAAAGCAGCACAAGTCAGTCAGCTTTCCATCCAATCTTTTCCCACTTGGCACTGAATCCACTCTGCTACTGTACTTCTGTGAGAGGTTAACATGAGTAGCCAAGGGAGAATTTTTTGTTATGGGCTCCCAAATTTATACTTAAATGCACTAAATAGAAATTGTTATCCACCAGATAAACAAAGGACCCAAACATACTTAAGTATTAGGCTTCTCCTATCCATATAGTCATCATAAAATGTCAGTCATGGCAGATGAATTGATTAAATCCCACTCCCTTTGAGAGGCTAAATACATTATAGGGAGTATTAAAATGGACATTTATTGCACTGTCACGTTTGGTTTTATATTAACACATAATAAGAGACTTGTTAGAAAAATACCATGTGGGTAAACAGTGCAAAGACAAAGTAGCCCCCCCACATCACTTTAATGTAAGACAAAACCAAAATGTATCCCCAACCAACCAGCCTCCTGATTAGCCTTGGCTTCTCAAATGGGAACACCTCTCCCAGTGTTAACCTACCATTACATTACTTTCAAGCATTTCCAGCCCTGGAGTGCCATTGGCTTGCAGCAGGGTATGTACCACATCATCAAGTTTGTTCTCCTCCGCAGCAGGAATGCAATACCTGTTGTTTTGTCAGAGGAAAAGAGAAAGATTTACTGTGGAGTAAATTATGGTCTGCAGCTACACAGTAACAGGCAATTCAGACCAGCACATGGATTAAAAGAAATTAAACGCAGGCTTTCACACACAATTCTTTTGCTAGAACACTGAGGATTGAGGGGAAGTTGTTTATTCAAACTGAGTCTCATCATGTTCACCAAGTACCAAAGGACACAAAATCCCTAAAACAGAAATGTGAAAACTCAGTGCTCTGCAGAGTCAGAGGAGACAGACCATCAATAGATTGATGTTCATTTTAACAGCATCAAACCAGCTAATTGCAGGCAGGAGTTTGCATCTCATGAGCACCAATATATGATCCGTTATCCTTACCATAAAAGGCTGTATTTATTATCTGTGCATTAACCAAAGGATCTTCACATTTAATAACATTTTCCGTTTGTAACAGTCAAGAAACCACAAATTCCCTCTACTGTTACTACATGAAGCTGCCTAAGACCTTCTTGCCTTGCTTACTGAACAAATCCCACATGCCTCCTCTCCGTTGCAACAGAAGACCTGACTAAGAGCAGCCAAAGTGGCAGGAGAGGTTTCACACTCTGCTGGGAATCTGCCAAGTTGCACATCCTCCTCTCCTTGGATGCCAAGGAAGCAGCTGTCCTCCTGTGCTCGCTGCCAGCACTCCTCCCTCAGCACAAGTGACAAGAAGTGACATAGGAGTCTTGACTCTTAGAGCCACACATCCAGAGAACTGCTATTTTTCTGGATTCAGGGAGGGGATACAGTGACAGCTGGTCACTGTTCTTGCGCGGCAGCCTGTCCGAGAGGTGATGATTTATGTCCGCCCACAAGGTCCCTGTTCCCAGGGTCTTGTAGCTGGTACTTGGTGCCTGCAAACAGCAGCACAGCTCAGTGGGAGATTGCTAATCCTGGGACTCCCAAACCTGTCTGGAGTTGCTGCCATGCTCTGCTTTATCTGTGACCTTACTTTATCTGGGTTTGTTATGCTCAGGCAAGTTAAAAGCATCTCCAGCTTTATCATGAGTTACCCATTCAGTTTAGCAATGAGACCTCAACCNCCCCCCCCGGAGTAATTTTTCCAAACACGGAACAAGAGAATGAAGCTGGAAAGATTTTGGGGAACTGGTATAGTCTTCCTGCCATTCATCTGATCTCTCCAGCAACTTCATGAAGTGTTCTGCTGGCCTTACACATCTTGTCAGGGTATTTGCTTATAATGTGCACTAATTCTGTGTGTATCATACAGAGGTATCCTGACTGATGAGTCAGTAGGAGGCTGCACTTCCTATGATTTGAACAGCTCATTACTGTTCACTGTACTGATGACGACTTTGATTTGTTTTTGTTGATCTCCAAGCCAAGAGGCAGAAGACATGACATTATCTGCTCCTACAGCTAATTGCAGCCACAACAGGAGCTCTAATGAGCTCTAATGCCCAGGTGTAAGAAGACATTCCTTACATATATACTGACAATGATCAGGACCTTGCTAAGAAATCCCAGGGTTAGAGAGAGGTGAAGTAGAGGAACTTCATCTTGATAAGGATCAAGTCCCAACAACAATTTTAAATGCATGCCGTGTCTCAAATACTTTGCAGTGCCTGTGTTGATAACAGTGACAGCTTCAGCACAGCTCCACATCTGTGGGGTATCACTCTAGTTACACTATAATAACAGATTTGAAACAGGGATGAAAATCTTTTAAATTTGAACCCCAATCATGGCAGAAACCACTTTTCTCTTTTAGAGTCAGAAAATATGGCTGGAACAGACAAAAGATTCAAGCACGCAGTCCCTCATGAGACAGGCACAGGAAAATGCGTGGGAAGAATGTGTGAAGACGAGGGGCAGCACAGAAGTGCATGGAACTATCTGAGTACTGAAGCAGGACCAAGGGGAATGAGATCCCTTGGTTTATGCTGCAACTGCACTCATCTGCAATTCCTGATGTACCCATAAAAATGGGAAGTGAGCAGCTAGTATAGACTTCTGAGCGTTTTGGGCAGAACAACATTTCCTTCTCTCTTTTAATGGGCACTGAGGATCCCTCCAGAATAAAAAGGTTAGGTCACTGACCTCTGTCCTGCATGCAAATTGTGCTCCCCTGTTAAATCTCCAGCACGTAAAACCTGAGAGATTAGAGAATGTGCTGAGCAATCTGCAGGTAAATGAAGTGGTTTGATTACCACAGGGATCTGAACTTGGAAGAGAAGATTTCTGGGTGGTGGGTGGACTTGACAAGACAAAGGAGAGGTTTGGAGCCCAGTGGCTGCTTTGTTGTCCCCGAAGCAGCGACTGAAGGCAACACTGTCAGGGCTAATCCAGGTACTATGCCAGACCTGCAGATATTAAATTCATCTTTTCCTAGCTAACACAGTTAGGTGGTTTATTGCACTATTAAAAGTTGTAGTCAGCTAATGAATACTAACCTGACACTTCAGTCTGGTAGCCTTGCTGAAGAATAGCTTCAACAGACAAAGGAATTTCACTTTCTTCTTATGAGTTATTCCTGCCCACTATCCCTGTTTCATCAAGGCAATTATCACAAATACGCCTTAAGCTATGTACTCATCTGTATAAATCCATCAAGAAAAAGCAAATGGCTTCTTTACTTTTATTCTTGTTGGATTGTAAAAATGGGAATAGTAGCCTTTCCTAAAATTTGAGCTGTCTGCATTCAAACCACCTGTTCAATCTCAAAAGTCACACATTTTGATACATGCAGTACAAAGAGTGGCCTCAGAACTTAATTAGGAGATTCTTGAATGCCTTCTGTTTGGAATTCACTGCCATTTAAAACTAGATTAACTTCATAGAGAGAAACACACTCACTTAAGATTGAGGACAATGTAGCTTTCTCAGCGATTTGTCCTGATACTATATTATTATAAATAAGACAGCAGATTCCTGATTCACAGAACAGGGAGCAGAGCCATGAAATGCCCATGACAGAAAACGACAAACTCCCAGGTCTGCAGCATAATCCAGCAGTTACCTTTGCCCCTTAGAATGATCACGGACAGAACTTTCTTTAATTTAATACATTTAGAGAGAGGAGATCCTGCTTTAATGGTTTTCTCCAGATTTCAAATCCTTTTTGTTGGGGCGTGTGCTTCCCCAGCGACAGCTGGATCAGCACCCCTGACATCAGCATCATCTGAGGAATGTGTGGGAACACACTTTGCACATGCATAAAGAGCAGTTCACGATGCCACTGCCACCATGGGGACTTCTGGATTCAAAGGTGGCCCTGCAGACCTCCTTCTGTCACACCTCATAAGGAGTCAAAGTTTCACAAAGTTCTGAGTTCAAGAAAGGAACCACTGGAACTGCTTAAAAACAGCTTCTCACTGTTGCAGGAGGGGACACCATTTCAGTAACTCTTCTGCTCTGTTTATTGCATTTTCTCTGATCAAGAAACAATCACTGTAATTCAGTGTTCTCACTGATGATGCTCTTGGGTAATAACACCAGTATCACAGGAGCCTGGCAGAAAGGCATATGACCTGCCAGCAACATCTGCTTTCTCTAATGCCTCTATCGTCTCACATTGCAGACTAAATCATCATTGGCAGTAGCACATATGCACTGAATTCAGGTAGGATTCACCATGTTCAAAACCATTTATAAGCTGACTGCTGAGTGTATTTGCAGGATGTGTCTACAAAATAGGACAGCAGCTGTCCACATCAGGACACCAGAATAGACCACAGAAGACCCAGTGAAACTTTTCTTCCACAAAAAGGGTTTTCATCTCCTAATACCATCTTTTATACCACGTTTTCCCGTTAGAAGTGGAACCACACACACAGGCTGGACCTTCTAGGTGAGATTCCCTCATGCAAAAGTACTACACAAGCTGCTACTAACAGCAGCCTACAGGCAGCCACCACAGGAAGTGTGAAGAAAACAAACCACGGGAATACCTACCAAATGCAATCAGCACCAGTGTGTAAGTAGTCAATGTACGGAAGGTGATTTTGGTCTCGAGACCAGCATGAGGTAGAAAAGACCATGCCAATATTTAGCCAAGGAATTGTCACTCCTAAAACAAAGAGTTTGAAAAATGAGTTTTGAATAACTTCAGTTTGTTCAGTAAAAGACAGTTTGAGAGGGCATTTAAGTCAAAAATCTTATTCTCCCGGTAAGCTGACCCTTGAAGTTATAAGTCTTCCTAACCAAGTGAATAATTCACAGGGAGTAATTTAACAAATTCAGCATTTTCCACTACGGAAATATCTACTGGTCAACTGCATCGCCTTTGAACAATTGCCTTTGTTTTCTAATAGTTATATAAAATTTTTATTCTTTGGAGAATTTACAAATACCCGTAATTTAAGCTCAGTTCCATTGATCAGAGGAGATTGCTTCATGTTGTCAAGTGTACATGTAACTTTCCAAAGGTATCCTGTTTCCCACCTGGTTTGTTCAGGCTCAACACCTGACCTCAACAGGAGATTCCACTGTGCTTTCACTTAATGTTTCTTACCAGAAAATTGCCATGGTGTATGTGAGCTGGAGAACGTGCGACAATTCATTTAGAAAATGTGTGTACTGCTTTTCCCAGTGCTCCAGACTACATTTTGCAAGTATGGAAGTTGCACAGCTCTGTCCTGACACAAAAGAACACTGATACCCTGGCAAGAACAGCAAGAGATACTGCAAGTACAACCAGTTCTTTCCAGGAATATGGCCTCAACTATTCATTAATCCTTTATCTGCATGGCTGCCTTCACTTCTTTAAATACCACCTGCTACATACAACTGCAAGTCTACTCAGTCAGCTGGGAAAGAGAGGGGCCAGAAAGAGGGGGAGGCCTTTGGTGGCCACAGCACCACATTCAGAGGACACTTATGCCAGCTGAAAACAGAGAATAGGGACTGCTTACCAGGCACAGCACCAAGATGTCGCAGGATGGATCCTGTATTATTAGGAAGGACTGTGAGGTTCCACCCATGCCTGTTTGAGGGGTGACACAGAGGCAGACACAGTCAGTGCATATTCCCAGTGCCAACACTCCCAGTGCCAAGCTGCCCTGCTGAGCTCCTCTCAGGAGAGAGGCAACAAAGAGGGTGGGTTTGGGGATCTTACCTTGAGAATGGTTCAGATTTCCCCACAGGAAAACCACTCCCGTGGGTGTTGGTATCTACTTTTCCACAATGCACTGCTACATGGCAATCTTTCTGTTCCACTATCCGCCAGTATTCTTGCTGTGGTAAGAGAAAGCAGTAATGCATTTTTAATTCGCTGAACAAGGTATCTCTCATTAAAACATAAACCCCAGAAATTTACAGGGCTTTCAGGACCTCAATGTAAGTCAACATAAAATATTGCTTAAAAAATAGAACATAAACAATTAAAACTAACAATAAATTAGGAAGGCAAAATTTAGATCCTCTTGGTTTCTGTGTTTCAGCACATGTCAGATTAAGAATTCTTTCTCTTCCTCTGTTCATCAACACCTTCATTAAAAATGTTCAAAAAAAATTTTTAAAAAGGGAGAATCAGCACCATGTCTATTTAACCACTTTTTAAAAAATTCCAGACTAGACAGCCTTAAACTGATGACAGAAATGCTGGAAGGTCAACTATCCTGAATCTCCACACTCAATGCCCTGAAATAAAAACTTTTACCACCCCTTGAGCAGGCCTCACCTCTACTTCAGCTACTGTAGGCTCCTTTGTGAAGCACATGTTCATGATGTTTCTTGCTGTTCGGTAGAAGGTTGTTAAAGAAACAGACCTACCCTGTGGAAAAATAAAATAAAATTAAAAGTGAAAATGAAAAAAACACACCAACAATCCCCCTATGTCCTCACTCTTTTCCTTACAGGCTCAATCCCAGATGACAACAGAGAGAAAGAAGACAATGTCTCCAGAAGAGGTACAGGTCTAAAGCTCATTTTGTTGCTGAGAGAAAATACCTCAGAAGATACAGAAATTCAATCACATGAACTCACCAAACCAACCATGCAAAAAGGCCAACTGCATGTTCCCAGAAGGAACACTGCTTTGTCCAGCACAATGCTCAGTGATTGATAAATACAGAGGATGGACATGGCCCAGCTTCCTGTGACAGGCTGCAAAGAACCCAGGAGGCAGCCAGCCAAACCCAATGCATTGTCCAGGGACCATGTGGCTATGCTCTTTAGGTACAAGGAGCAGGTGAAAAAGAAAACTCACAGAAATGCTCAGAACCAAATATTGTATGTGGTGGAAGAAGGTCACAAACAGCGGAGTTTGCCAGGATTACTGTAATCACCTGCTTTCAAAAACTAGTTACGCTCAATTCAATAAAAGCAGTCCAAATGCCAAGGAAGCAGGACCTGCTATTACAAGGCTGGGAAAAGTAAAACACTGTAAAATTGCTGAATGAGTGCATTCTCTCTTGGCACTGCTGCAGAAGCTGTACAACAAGAGGATCTGACTTGGTTTCCTGCTTGAGCTACACCAGAGTTTCCAGACACCTGCTCTCCTGCACACCTACACCCCTAGAAGCCCTGGGAAGCATTGGCTGATGGCTTTGGAGGCAAGCGCACGAGAAGCCACTTGCTCCTTTCAGCCCTGCCATTGTGGTGTGCCCAGGCAGGAACAGCTCCATTGCCTCCTCTGCTCCAGGGCAGAAGGAAGGCGCTGGCAAGCTGAGCATCACAAGAGCTTGGCAGTGTGGCAGGCACCGCACGAGCTCCGAGGGCAGCGCTGCAGGCAGAGAGCAGCAGCACTCCGCAAATGTGGAGTACAAAAAGTCTGTGCTCCCTCAGCAGATCCGCCGCTCCTTCCCACCATGCCCCCTGACTGCTCGTCTGAGCAACCACAGACTTTAAAACTCTACGTAAATGAGTTCTATTATTTGGACTGCTACTTTTCTAGTTTTTCAATTATGAAACAGATCTGCCAAACCACCTCGGCCTTTCCTTGTGTTTAATTTATTTAATAACTATGTCCAAGAGTAAACTGGAAAGAACTATAAAAGCAGCTTTCCCCCAGAGGCCAAGTCTATCACTCTGCCATGCTCATACGGTTGTAACATTGTCACTTTTTTAATTGAATGCTGCATAATTAGCTGTAGCAAAAAAAGTTTGTGAAATGCCCAGGGCCTGGGGCACTCTGATTCCCATAAACTTCAGAGCTGGATTCTCTGTGATCCAATAAGCAATTTCCTTCATCTTTTAATGCCCTCGTGAATGGTTTATTGAGGCAGCCTTTTACAACAAAACCTCTCGTAAAGCACAGGCCCTGCACCAAGTCACTGCACTCGGGCACAACCTCCACTGCTTGCAAACCAACACTGCAGCAGCTGCCTCCTTTCAGTTACTTGCCTCTTTCTCTCATCTGATGCAGAAAAACAAAAATAAGCTCTCATCTTCCAAGATTAACCATGTCTTTCCATTTTTCAGATATATAGGGAAGAAAATAGAAATATATAGCAGTTTTTGCATGTACTCATTTTTTCCTCTGCCAAGAATTTGGTATCTTTTTAGTCTCTTAAAAACTGTAAAACAAATTAAAAGGCTGAGGCGGTTTTTGTTGTCTCTTTGTGCTGTTTGGTTGTTTTCTTTAATCTGAGTGATCTCGTAACATTTTCTGATGCTAACGCAGAAAATAATTTAAAATGCTGTAATGAAGCATTCTAACCAAACACAAAATGAATTGCTGAGGAGTAAAATACCCTTTCTAACACACTGAAAAATATCTCAGCAATTCAACAACTGTCCTGGGAGCTTCAAGCTACAAAGCAGAGTCTCTGTTGCTGTGACGACAGAAAGGTTTAAGAAAAGAAATTCCTATTTCCTCCCCTGATTCTTCTCACATCTCATGCAGGGGCCACGAGAGCCAACCCAGGGAGAGCATCACCACCACCACCACCACCAAGCCTAGAGAGAAGGCAAGAGAGAAGGACACCAGAACACTATGAATGTTAAAGGCATTAAAGCAAACATAAATATGAGCTGAAACCAGAGATTTCACAATAGCAACAGGTGGGAAGAAGGGACTCCTATTACGTGGAGTATGAAAATGCCAAGTCCTTGGGTGAAGAGAGATCAGCACAGGATTTCCATGATGGTTTTATGGGAGGGCTGGCAAAATTTGCACTGTGAGTTCTTCCATGTGTCCCTCTAAGGGGTCTGCTAATAAGCCTTCAGTTTGTTCTGTATGGAAACAAATGCTGTTTTCAGTCAGCATCAGTTCAGATTTTTAAAATATTTTCAGAGCTAAAACTGGGGAAAGAAGAGTGAAAATCTTGCATCAGATCTTTCTTTGATGTCAGCAGTTTACTTCACACACTTAGAAATGACAACATTTTAATCGTCAGGTAGAAAAGCCACTCACTGAGGAGTAAAGCAAGCAAGCACAGCAGCCTGCAGCACACACTTAAAAGCACAGCAGGCCTCACAGCCTTGGAAGGAGAGACACTGAAAATAATTTGGGAGTCCTGGCAGAAAGTCAGCTAAACACAAAAGAGATTTACTCTAACCTTGACATGTGATATGGTGGTAACTGCTCCTGGAAGACTGCATGTCTCTTGCTAAAAACAGCTCAAGCATGTGCTGACTGCAGAAATTACTGTGAGAAACCCTAAATGTATGGCCTCTTCTTAGTCTGAAGAACAGACTTTATGGCCTAAACTGGACTACAGCCATACGATTATGATGTCCTCCCTCCAGCCCTCAAGCTATTGACCTGGCCATTTTTCAGAGACATGGACTTGTTGTTGGGGCTTTTTTATGTGTATTATTTTTAATTTTTCATTAGAATTAGCAATGATCTTTAGAAAGGAACCATTACGATCATCTGTGGAAACTGTAACATGAGGGCAGGTTCTGCCAATCAAATATTGAATTTTCTCAGAAACACGTTATTAGGTAAAGAATACTTCCCCAACCACACACAGAGCATTAAAAGGCTCATTTCATTAAATGCCATGAAGCACCCTCTGCTTACAACTGGTGCCAGCACCACCCTCCCTCAGTCTTTTAAGCCTAGTGATGAACTACAGCAATTTTACATCTCGTGGGCAATTCTGGTGCATCAAGCTTGATGCACAGTTTCTGTGTCTTGAGGCTTGCTCTAAGTGACATAACCAGTATTAATGCATCAGCCCTCCTACAGGACTTTCCCCAGTGCTGTGAAAATGAAGCTTCATTCCTCTCTCTGCACTCAGGCTGACCAGGCATCCTGCAGGGTGCTCCACAGCAAGGATCTCTCCAGAAATCCACTAGAGATTTGCTTCCCCCTGCCTTGTCCCAGTTCATCACCTGTAGAGCAGCAGTCCCCAGTCTCTGCACTACAGAGAACATGGGATGGCATCAAAAGAGGCAAGCCCCAGGACGCTGCTGGCACCACAGTGGACAAGCCAAGGCATTCTCTGAGTGGCTCCATGTGCTGCAGCTACTTTGGTGGGTGGGGGGAGCCCCGGCCCATGGGCTCAGTGATGCTCCTCTCTAACAGCCTCTGTGCTCAGGACAGAAGTATTTCCACCTGGTATTGTCAGACTCAGACACGGTCTGATGCTGCCAGTACTGCCAGTGCTTTTTTTGGTGACAGAGCAGAGATTTTGGGAGCTCTCAGCCTTTTGGGGTAAAGGCCTGGTACTCAGCAGACTCAGACTGGTTACACCAGCTGCACTTTGCTTGCTCGCTTCTTTTTATTTCCTAAGTCCACCTGGGATACTTCTCACAAATCCCAGTCTTGCTTTTTGAGTGACTTTGTATCTACTGAACTTTAAAGTGGGACTTGCACTGGAAGGAAGAAAAAGGAATTCCCCACTAAGTTTGAGGTTGCTCATGCAGCAGTCAGAGTAAGGTGTATCATGTTTTTCATTTAACCATCATTACGCTCAAGATATTAAGCACAGAAATGCCACTTCACTATTCACAAAAGCTGCTGTCATTAGATAAGTCTCTCTCCAAGGGCAGCATGGCAAAGAGATTGCTTTTCAAAGGTGGTGGGATTGAGGCCAGAGTCCCCAAGAAAAAAAATTTTGGGGCTGACAAACCGTAACAGGCTGCAAAAGAAAACTGAAGCAAGCTTTTAAAGCCCAAGCTGTGAGCTCATGCAGTCCCTAAATAGCTTAACAATAAGTCATTTTGGGCTATCTGGCTTCACTTTCTAGTGATGGAAGTTGTATTTCTCCCAGAGCACAGCTACGCAATTCAACACAACTCAAAATTGCACTGCGTTGCAGTGCCAAGTCCTGCTCCAGAGCAGGAGACTGCCAAATAAAATACAGTGAAAGAGTCAGCATTCCTTTGTAAATGGCTGTACTTGATATGTGAAGGACTAAGCGTCCATGTGACTGTTAGCACTGAGCAAAGTCTGGCATTGTGGATGAAAATATTGTTTGCATTTCAATTTGCTCTTTCTAAATGTAGTAGTATTTCTAGTGATGTTAGTTTTGATGTGCAGCACTACTTCACTCAACAAGAGATTTGCAAGAAGCAGGAATGAGAAAGCAGAACATTACTTTGAATGTCACTAGAAAAAGAAAATAAAATCTGTGTCTGCAAGGATAAGTGGGCAAAGATATTCAGGGAACCTCTCACAAGGAGATGAAGGGGGGCAGAGCCCAGCACATCTTGTTATGACAATAATGCCTCCCAGCTTTTCCAGACACCCTGCAAGAGCCAGGCAGATTAGGATAAAGCTACCAGATTGCCTGGGCATGATAACCATGATAACTGCTGCCTTGGGGACGTCACTGCAACCCACCAGCTCCCCTCAGACGGCTGGGCGTGCACCCGGACGCCACCCACACAACAGCATCATTGGTCCTGCAAAACAAAGCCAGGCAGAGCCAGCCTCATTACCTTGTATATACACTTGTGTAAGTCGCTAAGAACTCCCTCCTCCTCCTCCTCGTCCTCCTTCGTGGTCTCCTTTTCCTGAGCAAAGAGCCGCCGCCTGCCCGTCTTCAGTGGGACGTCGACCTCTTTTAACTTGTTGCGGAAGCCGTTTTTGTGAACCACGCCATTGATGAGTCCGTTTTTGGGCTCAAACCGGGGCAAGGAATGGAACTTGTAGGCATTCTCTGAATGTCCCTCCAAAGGTCCTTTCCTCTTCTCCAGGATTTCCTTTTCCAGCAAGACCTCCTTCTCCAGTTTCTTGTGCTCCTCAGGGGAGAGGGAGTCGTAGGAGAGCAAGTACTGGCAGTAGGCTTCTTGCAGCTTGGCCAGCCTGTCCTGTGCAGTTTTGGGGATGCGCAGCATGTCTGCCAGCTTGTTCCATTTCTTGAGGTCAGTCACTTGCTGCATCCCCCCCATCTCGTTGATCAGCTGGACGAAGCAGGCCAGGTCGAGCTCACAGCCTCCTGGGGTCCACACGTGCCAGGCAACAGAGGAAGGGAAAGGCAAACACAGGAGTAGATTAGGAAAGCTGTGGGCAGCTCATGTCAAATGTGCTACCAGGCTGAGCACACAAGGCACATGACAGCTCCAGTCACCTGGGCACTGGAGCAGAATTGTCCCTCTCTTGAAAGCTTCCTGCTAAAGAGAGGAACACACCACTGTTCTGCCAGCTTAACTCATTCACAGGCTGTATTTTGCTACTTGCAACAACCTTCCCTATGATTCAATTTGCTCTTTGCTCTCCTCCTCAAGTTGCATTCCCTTCTCAGAGCACCCCAAGATATCTCCTTGAACACCCATCTGTCCCTTCATCATCACCTTGGGGTGGCTGGGGAGATGAGAGCTGCCCAGCTCTGTAAAACCCCATACACCCTCACCCACCACCAGTCCCACATCTGGTTCATACCAGGAATAAAGAAAACCAGTGTCAAGCTGGAGTACTGGCCATCAGAAAGACAAATACCTATCCTTTCTGGAGGTGAAATAACAATTATCTAATATCTGCACAACACCCTGAATAAAGTTAGTATTTAAAAGGAGCACAGTAACATTACTAATTTCACTAGAGGTAATAAAATCTGTATAAAACCCAAAGGGAGGCAGGGGATTGTTTGGGGCTGGAGCCTGCAACTGCATAAAAAGTTCCCGACATATTATTCTTCCTGTCTGAGACCATCCATATTTTATACTCCATTTTGTATGTTTTAAGATGACTAGCACATTTCACACTCCAGTCAAAAAAAAAAAAAAAAAAAGAAAGAAAAAAGAAAGAAAAAAAAGAAAAAAAAAAAGGGAAATAAAAAGGATTATACAAACTGCAGCATAAAAAGCAGCCAAATGGACGAGGAACAATAAAAGAAACATCATAAATACTCTCAAAGCACAGAAATAAATCATCAGTGGAAAGAGTGAAGAAATGGCCCAAAGACCACCTACAATTCAACAGGGTGCTGTTCAAGAAAAAAAGAGAATTAATACAAAACCAGCGTCAACATCTCTGCCGCCACACTGTCTCCCCTTTGCCTTTTTCTTGGAGGAAAGTAAAGAACCATTATGCCATAGTAATTTCAGAGCACTCAGAAATGCTATTGCAACAGAGGAGGGCAAGAAGCAGCATTATGGTAAATATTTACTGCAGGATGCACAGCTACATCATCTTAAGTCATATCATCTTGCCTGCTAGCACAAGCTGTAATACTTTTTTCAAACTGCCCTGTGCTACATCTCAGATGCTTCACTGCTGATTCCAGTTTTCCTTCTTCCCTCTGCCTCCTGCTCTTCCAGCACTTGTGCCAATCCAGTGAGGAGGGAGGCTCAGCAGTGTAAACCTGTGTGCAACATTTTGAGACAATGGTTGCGACTGAGGCAGAACAGCACCAAAGGCTAATCACATTTATACTGCCCACAGAGCACTGGGAAAAGGGCTTTGACTGCAGCCAAAACCAAGCATAAGGCTTTGAGTAGCATATGATAAGGGCGGAGGCAGCACCATGAAGCAGCAGATTTTTCCTATTTAGTGCATTTTAGGAGTGGGGTGGGGGAGATTTTAAAGAGGTCTTGAAGCTGAAAAAAAGTAAATGCCATTGGGAAAACCCGCAACATTAATTTGGAAAGTTTTCTTTCTTTGTGCTTTAATCTTCTATACATAACATAATATAAACATAACTTTCAAGATGGCTTCTGTTACTTTTTTGGTCAGTGGTTTCTATGTGCATGTCACAAATAAGCTGAAGGTCTAACTCAAGATGGCTTTCCATGCCAACAGATTCAGCAATCTTCGTAAAGTTGGGTAACATACCCCTAACTTGGAAAAAAGTGTGGCCCAGATTTACCATTATATGTGTTCTCCAGTGGGACAAATAGCACACACCAGTTTAAGGTCCTAGTTTCAGCACTGTTGAAAATTCAATTTTCTGCTGCATCATGGAATGATCACTTATTATCACTCCACAATATTAAAGCTCGAGTAGCACTTCATTCAACCACAGCCTACAGCTAAGGTTTGCAAAATGCTCTCAATTATAATTCCATTTCACACAGTCATAACTTTTGGAAGCATTTATATCTCAGACTGATGTTTTCCAGCATCAACCTAAGCTTGCTGCTTAAACTTTCCTTGAAAGACTGAAGGGGAAAAAAAGAAAAAGAAGGGAAAAAAAATCCAACAACAACAAAAAAGGAGTTCTAACCTCTTTAAAAGCACCTATAGCAAAATGGCTTAAATAGGACCACATTATGCAGAAACAGTGTCTTTTTTTTTTCTTTTAATTGCCTTAATTTCCGTAAGTTAGGAATACTTCTAAATTGCTTAGTGAGCATGCTCATTTCAAAAAAGAAAATCTTAAATCTTCAGGTATGCATTTAATACCAAATGCTGGCACTACACAAGCCATTGGCAAAAGTCCCACTAACTCCAGTGGAAATCTGATTTGGCCCTGAGAGAAGGGCTATGTATGCATGTCCACTTAAATAAGCGTGCATTTATCACCACAGATTATTTTATATGCTTCCTGCTAGAACCAACAGATTTTTCCTCTTTGTACACTGATGATCTCCAGCTTCTTTTCTCCATTTTGTTTTTGATTTTAAACACAGTGATACATAGGATGTAAATTTGTGAGACCACTGTTTGCTCTGGTTATATGGCACCCAGCAGAATAGAATCCTTGCCTATTCATTAGGCTCTTAGGTGCTTAAATAATACAAATAATTAACAGTAATGCCATCTTAATGCCAAGTTAAGGTATTTCATTAAAAAGTTAACATTGTTTCAGGAGCGTTAATCGAGCTGTCTTGCACATTTTCTTCTCTCTCTTGCCAATGTAAATTTAATTCATTATTCTCTTCTACTAGCATACAACCATTGCATACATTAGGCATACAAAATGTTCACTTATTGCTGCTTGAGTGATTTTAATTTTCAGATTTCCTTGAACGTTTCTGCACAGCTATTGCAACAAAGTGCTAACCTCCCGTTCCTCTTTCTTAAAATTTTGTTATTTCTCTCCTGTGCCCTGCATCAGTTCACCATAAAGTCTGCAATCATTCTGTGTGCTTTTATGTGTTTTCCCTCACTTACCATATGTGATATAAAATAAAGTTTAAAAAGGAGGAGGTGGGGGGAAGGAAGTGTTGTGAATTGTTTAAACAGAAAAGCGTGTCCTTTAATCCAACCAGTGCTGAGAGCTGCCTCGAGTCAGATAATGCCTCAGAGGCAAAACTCTAGCCTCAAGTTGCAACATGCAGGTTCTGTGAGCTCTTGACTCAAAACACTTCAAAAACAAAGGGAAGAACTGACAAAAACTAAAAACACAGGTTTTTTACTATGTGGTGTTTGTACAGGCTGTAGAGATGGAGGTAGCTCACTCAACAGTTCATTTGTATGCTGCTGTTGTCATGTTTTTACAAACTATTGTCACATTTTTGTCACGTGTCATATCTGACAGCAGACCATAAACCAAGAATTCTGTTAAATAAATGATTCTCACTCAGGCATTAGCCCTGGCAGACACCTGCTGGGAGAAATAATGAAACCTCCATTTTGCAATCAACTACATTTTACTGCCTATTCTTGACACTTAATGGTTGTTAAATGTCAGCAGGTCACTGCAAATTTGTGATTTTAAGTGTCTGAGTACCCAAACACAAGTCAGTTCTGAGATATTTTCTTTCCCCTTTGGTTAAATGTTTTTAAAGGAAGAAGTGGTGGGGGGGGAAATGTATTGAAGCTTGGCAGCATTGCAACCTGTTAGAAAAACGTCTTTGAAAAAGTCTGAAAAATATTCTGAAGCAAACTTTAAAACAAGGCTATCAATATCCATAGTTGTACTACCTACATAAATAAACAACAAGGAAAGAAGAAGATTCTGAAATCTGCAGACCTAGGTCCCACATAGCACTTTTTCCCCCAGGTGAAACAGGGAGGAATATGGCAATATAAAGTCGCCCTGGAAAGCTCTCCGACAACCTACCTGTGTTGTGCCTGACCAAGGGAAAAAGAGAGAGATCCAGAGCTCTGCAGTGTTAATTGAACAGGGGTTTGGTTAAGCACAAAGGCAAATGGAGCATAAAGTTGTATACGGACAAGCAGCTTTGGCAAAGGCCAAAGAATCACAGCCCTTACCTATGAGTGGGAGTTCATCCATGGTAATGCCCTGAGATTTGAGGTGCTTCTTGATACAGGCCAGCCGCTGCACGTTGGGTCCCCAGCGCCTGCCTAGCTTGTGTATGTGCTGAATCTGTGTCACAAACCGCATTTCGTCATTTAGCTTGCACTCAGGTCTCCAGTCTGGAGGAGGAATCACCCTGCACATCCCATACTTCTCTACCTGAGCTCGGACTGACTCAATGTATATCAGTGGGTCATGAAATTCCTTGGTGGAGGGCCTAAGGATGGGAATCTCCCCCAGCATCCCCCACCCAGACTTACTACTGCCCTTTTCGTGCTTTCCCATTGAGTCTTGTGGCTTGTGCAAGGACTCCGCTTGAGAGGTAGAACGATTTTCACAGGAGGCATTTTCAGTTTTGCCATGTGCTTGTTTCCCTGGCGTACTCTTTCCAGCAGTGGCTCTTTTCGGCCTATTTCTTTCCAAACTCTTCTCCGGCACTTCCTTTCTAAGGTGTCCATTCAGCAAAGGCTTTTCTACTGCTGCCTTTTTGCTGGCAGCTTCTGCCAAGTTGACGGCCCCTTTCATCCTCTTGGTGGGCGACTGTATTTTGTCTATGTGATTCGTCTCTTCCAGCCTCCTCTTCGAATTGCGCAGCCCCTCCCTTAACTGTCTCCCCACCTCCTTAGTGCATGTCTTTTGGTTCAACTTGCCATTGACTTTTACACCATTAACAGCGGTATTGTTAGACTTGGATGCTCCAAGGGATAGCACCTGTTTGCGGGTTTTTGCATTGCTACTTTCTATTTTCCCTGAGATTGTGTGGTTGACAGGTGAACTGGGTTTGTGGTGATTTAGTTTGGTTTCCTTGACCAGTTCTTTCTTGGCTTTGGTGTATGTGACAGTTCCCTTTGTCACTGTTGCAGTGTACTTCACAGTTTTGGACGGTGAAGGTCTGACTTCTCTCATCTTTTTGGCACTGGCTGCATTTGCACTCGGAGATGACATTCGAGTGACCCCGTTGACTTTAGAAACCTGAAATGCCAGAAGTGATGCAGGAGGAGCAGAAGGAAGAAAACAGAAGACAGAAATGTAAATTAATAATGTGACCACTCAGACCCAATGTCCCATTTGCTGGACAACCATATTCTGCAGTCCTGACTCCTGGACCCGTCATACAATCTTCATTTAATGGTTTGCACAAAGGCAAGTGAGGGGACTAAGCATTTATAATAATTTTTAAAACCAGAAATTGGGTTTTTGGTTTTTTTTTTCAAATTTACCACAAAGCCCACAGAAAGCCCCCAATCTTGCTTTTAGAGGGTACAAAGTCTCTGGCATTAGAAAAGGTGGGGGTCTCTTGTTTGCACTACCCCCTTCCTTGTCTACCACAAAGCTGTTCTGGTATTACAAAACACAGATAGTCTGATTTACAAACTAATATCTTCATTACCACTTTTTTAGCCCTCAAGACACACTCTCTCTCTCTTTCTCCCACCCAACTTCCTTTAAGTGCACACACATTTCACTATTTCTTAGCAGACAAAGTAGGCAGCATATATTGTCTACTCCAACTGGAATCTGCACATTTTGCAAAAACCACACACTGAGATTCAAATCAATTTAACCATCTATCCATGCACACATATAAAAAGAGATATGGAACACATTATGCACCAATTGATCAGCATGGCCATGAAGGATCCAGTCTGTCATACATATTAAATCTTGGGGAACATGTTGTTGCTGAAGTCAATAATTTGAAATTCAAAAATGTATACAGTAGTCCAATGTATCTTTTTTTTTTTTAAGTTTGGTATCTGGGCAGTTCTGCTGACACATATTCTATATATTATGTCAATGCAGCTTAGAATTGCTGGACTCTGCTGCTTTCTGTTAGACATTTAAACTCAGTTATGAGACTAGAATTTGTATTTTAACTACAAGATGTGTTAAGGACCAAAAGCAATCCTCAGCTACAAAGGAAATTGAGACAGCTCAGTACTGCCAAAGCTAAACCTCACTATTAAAAACCGAAGTTCAAGTTCAAACCTCAAACAAATTTCAGCATTTACTCAACTTTAAACATTGACTTCTCACCTCCTTAAATGACTGTGAGCGCAGAAAAACACATCCACAAGTCAGGAACATTGATAAAAGTGCTCAAAGTGAAAGCACACATTACAACCACCCCTTACCAGCACTCAGGTGAGTAATACCATTTCCTGCAGAGTTGTAATACTTTCTCCAGTGGGATTTCTAAATCCTTGCCAAATCAGTAAGCATGGCAGCTTCTCTCAAATAAATGCAAGAACTGCAGTCACTTATATAATAGGGATGATATAAAATGGGCATCAAATAGAGACTGAAAATATTGTGCTGTGGCCTTGCATGAAGTGACTTGTGGAAGAGGAACTGGAACCTGGAGATTCTGCATACACACACCTACACGTGTGTGTGTTTATGCACATTTCCTCCTCTGTGCTCCACAAGCTGAAGAAGGAGTAATGCCCTTTTAAAAACCATCCATACTCTTGTCCTTCCTGTGCTTGCAAGGTAGAAATGCTTAAGGAAAATCCAGTTAACTGATGACATGAGTTTTTACCTTGAGCTTTTCAAAGATGTATGAGGTATCATCTGGAAAACCAACACTTGCAAACAGAAATGCATTTACCCATTTCCCTTGAAATTTAAGCAGTGCTCTGTATTTGAAATGGAGGCCTGGGTTTGACTTTTACAGCACTTTTTCATGCTGCAGAACAGACATGGGTAGAGAGCTGCTGAAACATTGCCTCTTGCCTGCAACAGTCACAACAAGCGTTGAACATCCCTGGCTTCAAAAATAGCCAGGAACATTGATTACAGATTTCATCTAGACTGATAGAGAAGAATTGACTGAGAACTGGAAGGGGAAGATAATCTGAGTGACAGCGATTACAAAATGGGTTTTCATTTCTAAGATGTGACAGCTAGAGAGAAAGGACAACAAACTCAAAAAAACCCCCAAAACAAAACAAAAAACCCAAAACAACGAAATAAAAGAAAAGCAAATCCACCTGAAAACATCCAAACTAAAGCAATTTCCACTCAGAGAAAAGGCAAAAAGCAGAGGCCATTATGTCTCTTCACAAAGTTCTCTAATGACTGGAAAATTAGAAAATAATCACAGCAAAAAGTGGTAACACAATTATGTGACTAAGAGCAACTATACAGGAAAAGAAAATGCACACATTAAAATCAGAAAGGCCAAGGAGCTAAAGAAATTCCAGTCAGCAAGAGACTAATACAGGAAAAAAAAATATAAATACCTTAAAAATACAAGATAACAAACAGTGGGAGAGATAAAGCACCACACAAGGAAGGATAACAAATAGTCTGACTTAAGTGTTCCGGCTTCTTTTGCATTAACCTTCACCAGAAGTGCCACTGACTGAATACTTATCAGGTATAGAACACAATCCATTTCAGCAAAAAGGTTAGGAAAGCAACCACAGTAAGCTAGAAGGTATCTGGATGACTTAGGGCATGGCTCCTGGAAATAAGTTAGGGGCAGACAGAAAGTCTACCTAATTTCAAACCCTAAAATAATTCTGGAACAAATCATCAAACAGTTAATTTACGAACACACAAATGAAAAAAAAATCATGTTAAAAACAAAACAACAAAATCTACCCCCAGTTTTGCCAAAATAGCAAATAAAGCAAATTTAATCATCTTCCAACAGACACCTGGCTGAGCAGGTAAAGAAGCACCTCTGCTTCAGTAGGATTCCAGTCACTGTCCCCTGGGACATTCCATCAGACAAACTCCTGAGACACATCCCAGACATAATTACTCTAAAGTGGCTTCACAAGGGACTAAATAAAGGAATCCTCAAGAAAGGTTTTCATTGTTATAGTTCACTATTGTCCTGGGAGGGCATTTCATGTGTCGTTCTGCAGAGACTTGGCTTAGCCTTGCTTCTACCAACTATTTTCATTATTGCAAAATCTGACAGTGAAACACACCTGGAAGGGGCTGTAATCCCTCAAAGGACAAGATCAAAATCAAAGGCAATCTTGAAGAACCTATTTCAGAACATTTCTACAGTAAGAGGAAGTGCTATTTTTAGGAACCACAAATCATATACATGTAGGGAAAGAAAAACATTTGGGGACCACAGTGAGCTGCAAAACTCTGCAACAGTCTTCTGATGCACAAGGAGCTCCTCTGAAAGGAGACAGTAAACGCTCTTTCCATGTTCACCGGGAAAAGTGGGAGAAAAAAATCCCTTTTAATATCTACAATGATCTTAGGCACAACTAGGAAAACTCGCTCATTAGTAGAAACAGAAAACACTGGAAGAAGCTGTCAGTGGACATTGTGGAGTCTCCTCTCCAGGAGGTTTCCAGAAGGTTTCAGGAGGCTATAGCTGTATTACTGTGCTGTCAGGTACAGTCAAGACAAAACCTCAGTGTGAGCAATCAGGCTGCATGGAGGCACCTTCTCACTCCAGCCTGCCTATGATTTTTTCTGAGGAAGTTGTGGCCAGAAGTCTGAAGCGCTACCCAGCACACTCCTTTAGCAAGGGGTGGTGACAGAGGGGCTGAGGAAAAAACACAGGAAAGTGCTCATGGAAAAAGGCAATATCCTCCCAGCTTCTCCTACTCAAAGGAAAACATGTCAACAGCACAATCAGCTTTAAGACAGAACCTCCAATCCTAGATGGTAAGCACAATATTTTGAATTTTTATTCAAACTCATCATGGAGTCCAACCATTAACCCAGCACTGGGTAGTAAATCATGTCCATAAATACCACACCAACAGGTCATTTAAATACCTTGAGGGATGCTGACTCAACCACTTCCCTGGGCAGCCTGTTCCAACACCTGACCCCGCCTTTTCAGCAAAGACATTTTTCCTAGTACCCAATCTAATCCTATTCTGGTGCAAATTGAGGCCATTTTTTCTGGTCCTGTTACTTGCTATCCAGAGAAAGAGGCTGATCCCCACCATACTACAACCTCCTTTCAGGCAGCTGTAGCTGAGTTTCTTTTTCTCCAGGCTCAACAGCCCCAGCTCTCTCAGCTGTTCCTCATCAGACTTGTGCTCCAGCTCCTTCCCCAGCTCTGCTGCCCTTCTCTGGACACACTCCAGCCCCTCAATGTCTTTCCTATGGTGAGGGGCCCAAAACTGAACACAGCACTTGAGGTGTGGCCTCACCACTGCTGAGTACAGGGGGACAATCACTGCCCTGGTCCTGCTGGACACACTATTGCTGATACAGGGCAGGATGCCATTGGCTTTTTGGCCACCTGGGCACACCTGGCTCTTGTTCAGCCACTGTTGACCAGCGACCCCTCATCCTTTTCTGCTGGGCAGCTTCCCTGCCTCTCCAGATCCCTCTGTAGAGTCTTTCTTCCCTCAACAGATCAATGCTCCTGCCCACCTTGGTGTTGACTGTGAATTGACTGAGGGTGTCCTCAGTCCCCTTGTTCAGGTCATCAATAAAGATGTTAAGCAGTGCTGAGCCCTGGGGAACACCATGGGTGACCAGCTGCCAACTGGATGTAACTCTATTCACCACCACTCTCTGAGCCCAGCCATAAAACCAGGTTTTTTTGTATACAGCAAACAGTACACCCATTGAAGCCAGGAGCAGCCAGTTTCTCCAGGAGAATTCCGTGGGAGATGGTGTCAAAGGCTATACTGAAGTCCAGGTGGAAAACATCCACAGCCTTTCATCCATCCACTAGGTGTGTCACCTCACAGTAATAAAGTGATTGACATTAGCCTTGCATGATCCAAAGTCTTGAGCCAAAGGTGAAACTAGGGATAGGAATAATCTCATCTTTGCTTTTCAGCTATGTTCCCAGTTTTGCTGACAAGCAGACCACTCCTTAATCTCCTTTACTGAACACTTGCCCTGCAGCAAAGCATGGCATAATTCATTTTAAGTTTTGCTGTCTTTTAAAAGACAAATGGGACCACCACAGTCTTGCAGCAATTGGTTTGTTTAATCTGAACTGATCTACATACATACCTCTGCATAGCACCTAGGATTCAGCCTCTGAAAACATACACAAAAAATAAACAACCTGATGGATAGCAACCACAGTGATAAGAGCAACGCTAGCAACACTGACAACAGTTCTGGTCCCAAACCAATCCAAGTTATGCAACTGATCTTCAATTCATTCATAAAAATAGCTCGGTGCTGATAAGAGTTGTGCAGAGGTAAATTACCATATTAGGCCAAGAGAGGGCCCCATTGAACTACATTTCCTTTGCTCACAACCCTTGAAAGTAGGAAGATTTTGGAAGATGGCAAAGGAGAAAGTGAAAGAAGTAAGGAACCTGTGACAAGTGCATGGGCACACCATGCAAGAAGAAGTAAGACAGAAAAACAGGAAGAAAGATTAAAAAAAGAAAATCTCTGGTAGTTTCTAGTCTTCTGCCTTTATTTTCTCTAAGACTTAACAAAACAAAACCACACACAAATAAGCCATGCAAATGCAGTGATCAAGGAGCAAAAATACAGTGGAAGGAGGAGGAACATGTGGCTGGCACCCTGGGAAAACAAATCTCTTTTTGGAAAATACTGAAAAAGTCAAAGACTCAAAACAACAGGAGGAAATTTATCAATGTCCCATAACTGATAAGTCTAGGGTTTTGGACAAAGCCAAGTCTTTCTGTCAGGCAAAATGTATAATCTGCCTTTAATTAGTCAAAGACACATTTTCATTAAAATTGGTAAGAAAGTTCTTATGCTACTGTGGGGGTTGCAAAAGAAAATTTAGGTACCTAACAGTCTTTTATGGCGAGGGAGGGAAAAGAAAAGGAAAACTCACATCATCTTGACTTAAACCGCCCCTTATTTTCTGAAGCCTGGGGACCTCCCTTGGTGAGGTGTCCATGTGGTGTGACTGCTGGTTGTACTGCATCGCTTTAAAATTTTTCTCCATTGTGTGTCACACAATCGAAAACATTTACTACTCTACAAAGCAAAACTACTTGGACTGTGGACAAAGTTGTTCTACACTTGTCTTTTTCCTTTTAGAACTACCTTCAGAAATGACAGCAGTTGACCTTCACAACCGTTTGAACCAATCTAACTGGGATGATACAACTTCAAAGCATTTCACACATGTGTTCCAGTAAGTTAAAAGAATTAAGAAGTCCATCCTTCCATTTTGGGAAACTAATCCAGCACTTGTTCAAGAGCTCGTAACAAAGCATGTCCCAGCAAGGACCATAGGATGCTGGTAATCACAAAAAAGAAATCCAAAAGGATGCAAAAGAAGGCAGACATTTACACTGATGCCTAGATAATGGCGAATTGCCATGGTGGAATAAAGAACTTTAGTTTTCCAGAGGTACAGACAAAAAAACTGTAAACAGCCTTTAGGATCTCAAATTTGATTTAGAAGGTAATACAAATCCGGTGGAGGCATTTCAGGAGAACTTAAACCACCACTGAAGCACACACCATTAAAGATTTCCTCAGCCAGAGTATCACTACATTTTTTTTTTGCCATTTTTCATTTCCAAGCCTGTGGCTGAGAGGTGCCATTTAAAGGCCTTGACAGCCCCAGACAAGACAGCAATTCCAGCTCCACTGAAGACCAGGTCAGCCTACTTAGAAGAAATACCTTTAGATGTCAGCAAGTAAAGGCTGTCTCTAATTAGCCTGTTGAGAATTAATCACTGCAAAACAACCAATCAACCAAAAAAAAAAACCCACAAAAACCCAACCAAACCAACATTCCCACCCCCACTACCCCAAAAAATACCCCTAAAAAAAAAAAAACAAAAAACCAAAATCCCCAAAAGGCCTAAGGGCAGCAAGCTTTCTGTACCGCCCTGCCCTGGCGCAGGTACTCTGCTAACCCAGCCCCAGGCTGGTTAAGGACAGCCACAAGCACTGAAAGACTGGCCTGGATTTTTCATATCCAAAATCATGTTGGGTTGAAACAAATCTCCTGCTGAATTTTTTTGCTAGCTTTCAACCAAGTAACATGGAACTCTAAACATTTCCCCCACCAGGTACCTCCACTGTGAAGGAGGCAATATTCTGGAGCCCCTTCTCTATGCATCAGATGAAATATTTTTCCCAGAGTTCAAGGTTTATGCTACTCACGTGCAAAACCAAGGCACGTGAGTGCAATGTCAGGCTCTCCACAGCACCAGTGAGCCAAGATAAGCAGACCAGCTCCTTCTTCCATGTGCTGCCAGCCTTGGCACTGCCAGCATGGAGCGCTGGTCAGAAAGGTTTCATAAATATCAATGTGAACTTTACTCTTTTGTATGTATACACCAGATAATAAAAAGACAGGGTTGAAAAGCACGCTTTATCATACTGACTTCCCATGTATAGATACCTTTTTTCCCTTTTTTCTCTCTTTCTCCTTCTTTCACTGAAAATTAACTCCCTGCTGCTCCAGAGCATGCTTTTAAAGATTGCCACGTTCAATCTACAACCAGCAGTGGAAAAAGGAGCTTAGAACCTTAAAAGCCTGTGTTTCCTGTGTGTCCACAGCAGAGTGCACCTCATTACCTGTTTCCTTAAGTCCTGAGCCGATCTATGAAGAGTGTGGTGGTTGTTAGCCGTGAGCCCTTTCGTAGAGGAGCCAGTGTTTGTAGTAGGATGGTGATTAGCAGCAGCCTGGTCTTTTCGACTCTCAGCCTTATGTTCGCTGTTCCTCTCCTTCCCTGGGGTGGCCTCTTTGCTTTTGTGTTTTTGAGCAGGTTCTTTCTCCTTCGATGATTTGCTGGACCCATTGAAAACTGAGAAGAGAGAAAATCAGGTTATTAAGGGGAAAAAAAAAAAAGAAAAAGTATGCAAGACCAAACACTTCATTCAAAACATCACAATTTTCTCTGCTCTCAGTGTTGGATATTTAGTGAATGCCTACTTACATCTAAAGTTAAATCAATATAGAAACAGAAGCACTACTTTGCATATTTCTTTATATGAACAGATTTACTAAAGTATTCCCTCTGCATGTTAGCACACATTATCTTCAATATCCAAATTAAAACATACAAGGTATAATACTGTTTTGACTGACCTAAATTTAGAATTATGAGTTTGATTTTTATTTATGACAGTTTTAATTATCTTTTTTTGGTCTTGCAGTGAGGGAATTCTAAACATAACCTAAACAGAAAAAAGATTTCTTTTTATACCAATGTAGAAGAAAGGAAACGTTCCATGAAAAAGCATGTTTTGTTTTCATCAATACCCAAACGGCTGAATCAAACTGACAGCAGTTTGCCTATAGCAGACAAGCTGCAAATAGAAAAAGGTACTTCTGCAAAGAAAGGAAAATACTAAAACCATTTTGGAACATGTGACCATGAAGTAATGCTGGGACCTATGCTGAGCACTGTAGCCTTTTAATGAAGTGAAGGGATAGGAAAGCACGGAACAGAAACCTTTATTTTTTGTGCAATAAATATTATGCGAATGTATACAAGCAAGTTTTGTTCCTGTCTCTCTGCTGAATTTATTTAAAAGCAGTCACTGCTCTTCTGTTGTCAGGGAACATAAAAAGCTAAAGCTAAAACAACAAAAAAAATCAAATGACATTTCTCTGTTCGTTAATCAAAAATGTGCTGAATTCATATGAGCGATGCCCCCTCTTAGTGGAGCACTTGACAGAGGTCCATAAGGCTTGTGATCCAACATCCACAATGGCAAGTGCCCTCCTGCCTTTTTTGACTTGGTTTAGGAAAGGATGTAAACAAGAAACTTCGTAAATACTTAATAGCACAACTATTTGAAAACCTTATTTATTACACACAATATACACCATCTGTTTGGGAATAGTAACTAAATGAATTAAGTGACTGTTTTATTGGGAAACGAAAGCCTTACTTTGTCATTAAAGGTGATATTCCTACAATACACACCTTCTTATCGATGTTGTGAAGCTTAGCTCTCTCTACAGATGTCCTGCAGTATCACAGTAGGAACAGCAGTTAAAACAGTAAAAAAACCCCAACAACCCTGCTGGACAGAAGAGGGGCAGCTAAGCTGCTTTTGAGTGGACCCTACCTCCAAACCTTCCCACCGAGCAGCTATCCAGCTTTCCACAGCACCTCCAACAGCTGGAACTCCAGCAAACTACTGAAGAAATTGATATTCAAGTCATTTATCATATTCAGTCAGTCCTAAGTGTAAAAGCAGATTATGCAAAAAAGGAAAAAACTGCAGTTGCTTTTCCTCCTCTCTTCCTTCCCCCTTGCATAAATGGAGTAAGGAGAGAAAAGCTGTCAGCAATGGAGTCACCACGAATTTCCCCATGGTTCTGTCACTCCTGAGCTCAGGGGCAACTGGTGCTGCCCCAGCCAGCCAAGGATTTCTCAGTGATTTCAGCAAAAATCGCATAACCCTTCATGTCTCATTTCCAGTGATGGAACTGAGAATAATTGCCAACCCCTCTAAGGAAGTTCATGACAATACATTTATCCTCCTTTGTAAGGAGTTCTCACATCAGATGGAAGGTGCTACAAATGCATAAAGCATGACTATTTATTTTTAATAAGACATAGCGCAAACAACCAATGGCAGCTTTCTCAATATGTATTTTATCACTGCAAGTAATATCTTCCTTTGAAGGGAACAAATTGTATATACTGATTTGCTCCTATGGAAACATTCAAGTCAGAGAGATTAATTTTCTGTAATCAGTTGCCACTTTAAAAACTGAAGACTACTAAAACAGAAAACACAGCCGAAAAGCCAAATTGTGCACTTCTCTGGTTCACAAAANAAAAAAAAAGCAAACATGAGACAAGGTATATTTTATATGCAACAGCTCATTAAATTTAAGTGTCGTGGGAACCCTGCCAGTTTTACCCTCTGAGTAATTATCTTTTGTCTTAATTTGTAAGATTCTTGAAAGGGGGAAGAGAGAAACATGAGAAAAAAATGTTCAGTCTCACAGGAAAAGCTTAAAAAGCTTAAAGTCTGAACACACAACAAAGAGAGATGTAGATGCAAAACAGTTTTTGCCATGCTGTCTCTAGTAGATGGTATCAGTTTCTATAAAAATCAATATTTGTTTCTTCCAACACCTAGATTACTGTTACATACAGCTACATGGGTATGAAACCTTTCTGCAACAGTAAGTTCTGAAAAATTCACAAACATACTATGTGAACAACTATCAAAATGTTAATTTGATTAACTACAAAATGCTATCACAAGCCAAGCATTTGGGGGGGGGAATCCCCGAGACTATGGTTTTCCTCCCATCTGACTAAAAATGTTGAAGCAAGTTATTTAGCCAATAAGTAAGTGATTTAGTACAATACAGGATTAAACTCCAACCCCAACAGCTAATAAGACAGTTCAATGAAAAAATGAATCACCAAAAAAAGACCAAACCTCCCCCCAAAAAATCTCATTGTTGAAGAGTAACTGATGAGCCAGCAACACCTACTTCTCAAAGGACAGAAAACAACAGCCCCCAAAACTCTTCATTAAATATTACTGAGACCAAATCTGATTAAACAATGAAACAATTACTAATTCTTTTGTGTCTTCTTATGCAGCAAATTGCATTCTCCTTCATGTCTGCTAGCTCCTGAACATTTCTGAGGCAATCAGAAAATCACAAAAGGTGTATGTTTGTGCTTTACTAACCCCAGACAGATGTGTTCCAGGACAATCTCCCATGTTAGAGATAAGTCTGACATGCCAATATCCAATGTCCTGTTCCCAGTCACTTTATTTCCTCGCTAAGGAGTAGCCAATACAGGTTTCATCCTTGAAACAATGATTTCATTAAAAAATAGAAAGACAAAAACCGAGTCCAACCTACACTAGAGGCTAATCTTGCATGCCTGAAGCAGAAATCACATGCAGTCTTGAATTATGATTATTTTATGTTACCTTAACTAATTCTGTATTTCCAAAACAGCTTTTAGTTAAAGGTAAGAACTATTAACAAATAATTAAAAGTGTAAGTAAATCATTAGTGTTCAGACATTCCAAATAGAATAAACGGATATCCCTATACCCTTATCCATCTGAATGCTTATCTCAAAATGCTGTGTCCTCCAAAGCTATTACTATTATCATTATTATTAAACTGAAACAATAAGAGTCCCACAGTGAAATACTTGTGGGTCTTTTGATTAGTAGTGATGATCAAATGCAAAGAAACTGAACCACTACATTCGAAACTCACAAGCACTGGGCGTTTTTAAACCACTGATATAATTTATGGCAGCAGAGCAAAACCTTATGGCAGGCATGATCCCCAAGGATGCATCACAGTGCTCTCTGCATCAGGGGAACTAGACCCCAGGCACCAATATTCACCCAGGATTCCATACAGGGACTTTGGGGTATCTGGTTTGAAACCGTGATAAAGAATCACGACACAAACCAAAGCAAACTGTGCAAATTGTGCATGTATTAGGTGCAGCTATAATAATGTCTAAAGAAATTTTTGGTCAAGTAAAGCCACAGATGTGCTCAATCACTACAGATTAACTAAGCATTTACTACAGGAACCAAAAATGTAGGGGGTGATAAACATAATGTGTTTTCAGCAATTTTCAGAAGTATTCCTACAAACTAATTTGCACACAAACATTTCACAGGATACAGCCAGCCAGCCATTCAGAAGCTAATTTATAATATGTACAATAATCAGACTTTCTCTGTGTAAGCAGCAGAATTACTGGACTGAGTTTAGTCAGCTACTGACTCCACGGGCAAAGCTTTGTTTCCCAAGCCCTCCCGGAGATTATTCCTGCACCTGATATGCTTTATACATGAGATAATTGGGGAGGTTTACTACGGACTGCAGAGTACTAAACCCTTTTGCTCTGTGCCAGTGTCTGGGAGATGAAGGCCAGGACCATACACATGGCTGCATGTTGCAGAGCTTGTACTGCATAAAGCAAGCGATTGCACATTCATAAAACCATCCAAAAAAAAGAGGGGAGATAGAAGTGAAAGGGAGAAGTTTTGTTTTTAGAAGGAGAAAAGGGAACCTTGCCAATATTGTGAACCCGAGCCAGCTATTCCAATGCAAACCTCATGTTGTTACATAGATCGTGTTTGGGAAGAGATGTAGTATTAATCAACTTTCTGGCACGGAGTATCTGTTACTGTACAAAAACATTCTTGCTCTGGCTTTAATTCAGTTCTAAGTCACTGTGAAAACATTTAAGTGGCTCTCAAACTGCGTTAAAGGACCCAGGCAATAATTCTTTTCCCCTCCCAGAGGAACTAAAACAACCTTCTACTTCCATAAAACACAGTATTTTAATACTGCCAATTGTTTTCCTTAAATGTTGGGTATGTTCTGACTTCCATAAATCATTTCCAGAGACAGAAGCTGTCTTCTGAGCTCCCCAACATACTCTGCCTACTCAGAGTCAGGAGCAAAGGTGGTACTGCTGTTTCCACACTTCTCCAGCCCTAATGCAACACCACTCCATTTCTCAGTGGACAACACTACACAGAAATTTCCATAGCTGCATTCTAGCAGGAGTCAAACAGGAGGGCCGAGGCAGAGAGGTAACACTGAATTCCTTTTTGACACCATCAATAACACAGCTCAAACCCTGCACGCACAGGAATATATTAGGCCACCGGGAGAAGCGTTATTGGTATGAGACACTGCGCCACCGTTTGCAAAAATTCAATATCAAGTGTCTCGTCTCAGCACAAATTCATTACTCTCACCTAACCACTACGACACAAACAACATCACAAGGGTCACTCACTAAGCAGCAAGTCCATACAAGAAGTGTCTGTCTGTTATCACGAGTCTCGCACCAGGATAACGATTCAATTTTTTTTTGAGCAACTTCCAGCTCCCCTATTCTTCTCCACAGGTCATACATGTAGCTACTGAAAATCCACAAATCCCCAAATGTGTTGTGCCTGATTTGCATATTTAAATATGCAAATTACTGCAAAACGGGTAATTTTCGTGTTACATATTTTTGCAGAAAAATTAAATGTGCAAAAATGTTTATTGCAACAATTACTGGTTCCATGGTCTTTCAACAAAAGGCTGTAAATCATCAAAATAATTGCCTACCCATTAACTATTGTAGCACTCTGCCTGAAATTCTCTCATTCTGCAAAAAATATTTTTCTTCTAAATGTTTACCTCTTCAGGATTAGTTTCACTAAAAATGATGCACAAGCCTAAGACTCTGTCTCATGTATCCACCCACAAATACCAAATTTAGTTTAAACCAAAACTAAATAAAGAACTGCATCCATAAATCAGAATTTTCTCACAACACACTCAAACGGTAATGTATGTAAAAGACGTGCCATTCAAGCCCGAGATATACAAAGCCTGCATTGAACTATACCCTGAAATAAGAAAAAAGCTATCTGCCATCTTTTCTTGCATCATCTTTGTACTACTACACATGAAAGGAAATTACTCTGCTAAATTATCCATTGCAAATTGAGAACCGAAACATTCTTCTGTATTTCTGGTAAGTAAGACAGCACTGACACAGAGTATAGTATTCCTAGCAATGCCTGCTTACTATGCACTATAGCCAGGTCTGTTTTGAAATTTGAGCCTCAAAAGAAAAAAAAAAAAAACAACCAGCATCTATACAATTTTCTCCCCTGCACATTTCAGGCAAAAGGCATGCAGAGCAGTTTTTATCTCATCATGTTAACAAAAGACAGCATGAACCAGTAACCATTTCTGACCCTGTAGGTTTGCAGGCACACTGGAGCTGGTTTGTGCCAGCTAAGGACACCAGACTCGCTCTTCATGAAGAAGTCTGGTTACAAACAACGATAGCTAATTCTGTTTTCCTAAAAGTAAATTAGAACTTAATTGTCTGTCTCAGGCATCCAGAGACAAACAGGATACTCCCAGGTATGCTGGCCCAGATGTGCAATCCTCTCTGCCTTTGAGCTGCTGTGCTGGTGTGAGAAATACCTAATTGTCCAATCATTCTTCCTGAGAAAATTAGCCAACCATTATTACAGGAACTGTAGCCTGCTGCATGCACTGTCAAAGTTGTCTACACAACTGTATCTGTGTATGCTGCTCCTCCTGAGGCACTTTTCCAGCCCACAAGCCCTTTCAAGCAGAGTAATGCCTATCCTCCTTTGCTCCTGAGATGGGACTGATAAGCCAACAACTCCCCAGCTCCATCTTCCAGCTCTCTATCACAGCCTGCTTAGCAAAAACACTTGGCACCTGCAAACATTTTTCTTCAGGAGCCTTCAGAGAAAACCTTCCATTGTGCCACAGAACGAATCAAACTAGGATTTATTTAGTTGGGAGGAATTCAAAGAATTAGTTTTAAAGGAACAGAGACCTAAGCCTACCCTCTTACCTACAACTTGGAATTTCCTCCGAGCAGCGGGGAGATGCAATTTATATCCGATACCTCCCTGGAAAGACTTGCACACCCCTTTTTACACACTCCCATGAATGCGGGGGATAAACACTTCTCCTGCCAAATATTTCACTTTTCTCTTTTACATCTGAATGTGTGTGCAGCACATCAACAGTACTATGGAAGGAGGGTGAAAAGGCACAGGTTGATGCTTTAAATGTATCTGCATAAGCAGTAAGGTTGGAAGATGACAAGTCAGTAGAGCTAATTACTTCATCTTGTGCAGCTAGCTATGCCACGTGCTATACGTGCTTCCCATTCACACTCAGGCGTTCTCGATTGAGTTAGCTGTCCAAAAGGTGGCTCAACAGCCTCAGTTATAACAAATAGTTTGGTGTGCAACCTTAATAATGCCCCATATTGGCATCAGAAGAGGATACTGACAAATGACTTTGCCCAGAAAAGTTGTTCTGGCCCCTACTGAGTAGAAAGCAATCATTTGACACTGTCTAATGACATTAATCAAGCTCTGAACCTTTGTTGTTGTATGTCATAGCAAATGCTTAGCATTTTCAGGTCCAAAGTGCTTGACTACACATTGTATAATAAAAACAAAAGACTTTAATTCATTAAAAATAGACTCTCACGCTAGATTAAGTTCATTTGCTGCACCCGTCCCTGGTCTGCCTTTGTGTGTGGTCTCATTTAAAACAGACACACATGAACCAGAACCTACTTTATTCACATGAAACAAAAATACTATTGGCTGTCAACCAACATAACAGACACTGAAGAATGGGAATACCCCTGGGTAAGGAAATTTTAATTAAATTTTAAAAAATAAAGAAAGAGAAGAAGAAAAAAAGAAATTACAATGACGAAGAAGAAGCAGCTGCCTTCTCTGGGAATTCCTGTTTCTTCACCTTTGTCAAAACATCTCACATTGTCTCCTATGTATTTTATAAAGGTCTTTTGCAGCTCTATTAAAGTAGCAGCTTCATTTACACTCTCTCTGATCTATATTGATAAAGATTATGAAGCCATTATATGGCTCATTATGTTTGCCTTTACTTACCCCCAATTAAGATTTCAGGTGTCTCTGGTTTTGAGTTAATTTCAAAGTGGCTGCCATCTGGGACATTCTCAAGAACACGATCAGCTCCTTTTGCAGTGATATATCACATTAAAAACTCTGAGGGAGCAGTTCTGTTACATGCAGCCTCATTTTCAATATGTAGAGTTTTGTGCCTCTTATTTTGGGGAGAGGGGTATTTAGAAATCAATCCTAAGTGCCAAGTTTTGATCTATGCCTGGTAAAGCACTAAAGCTTCTGGTCACAGCTGACAGTTGAAATGCTATTAGGCATAACATCCCCTTGCAATTATCCACAAATCATTTACAAAAAGTGAGTTTTTGAGCTTGGGTGTGCAATAAAAACAGATTCAGATGCAGTCATGAAAAAAAATTTTGGCATATGTAACAAAGGCACCCTTTATAGAAAACTCCCTTTTGAAAGGCAGAGATGAGGATCAGCACAGTGAAGTAATTGGGATCTACTAATCTCTTCTTTGGAGCAAGGTAGCATGAAAGAACAAATGGAGCAGGCACAGGTCACCTCTCAAAAAGTGCACTGTAAAGAGACCTTAGTCTCAGTCATCCTACTAAAAGGAGAAGAGCTGAAGGGGCAGTCACGAGAAAGAAAGATTCTCATGGAAAACTAATAATGAGTAAGGGAACAGAGAGTGTAGGCTACTTTCTGAAATTATGTCAGGCAGAGATGGCACAGAGTTGTTATGATACAAGAGCTCTTGCTGGAGCGAGAGCCACATCCCACAGGATGCTAGCAGTGAAGCATTACAGGAGGCTCAAGAAATTTTCAGCACAGCTTTTAAATCTTCCTTTTTATGCTAGGTAACGTTGCAATTATGAATCCATTTTTCAAGATATAACGTAAGGACACTGTGACACAGTTACCGTGTAATTAATGCAGCTTTTGTTGATTTGCAGAGAAATAACTGACTTGAAAATATTTCTTCCATAAAATCTTTCTACCAACAACATGAATGCAACATCAACCTACTGCAAGTGTGGTCTCAATACCACATGAGAGAAATTAAGTGTTGCCCCTGACATGAATTTTGGTAACAATTATGAATGCTTATATTTAACTTTGATAAAATAAAGTCATTCTAAATTAAATTATCAGTCTCAAAATAGCCAGAGAGAGTGACTGTGTGTCTGTACGTGTGTGTGTGTGTGTATGTACATATATATATACATATATATTAAAAAAACACTACATCTCATAGAATCACATGATTGTTTAGGTTGGAAAAGACCTTTAACATCATTGTATCCAACCATAAACCTAACATAGCCAAGTCCACCGCTAAACCATGTCCCTAACTGCCACATCTACATGACTTTTAAATACCTCCAGGGATAGTGACTCAACTACTTCCCTGGGCAGCCTTGCCAACCCTTTCAGAGAAGAAATTCTTCCTAACACCCAATTTAAACCTTTCCTGGTGTAACTTGAGGCCATTTCCTCTGATCCAATTGCTTGTCACATGGAGAAGAGACTGACCTCCACTTCAGGTAAGTGTGTGTCTCTTACTCCACCACTTTTTCACTCAGATCAAGAAGAATGGACAAGGATTGAGCACATTCAGCTCATAAATTTCTTTACTAGGGAGTGCAGGGGAGCAGCACAACTTAGGACCTACCTTGCCCATTTGGTACATGTTTATGCATTTTTCCTTTCCTAGGGGTTGACTGGCATGATGATGAAGCATTGTTTGTGGCTGTTTTTGTGTCCTCTGTCTCCTCCTCCTCCTCTTCTTCATCGTCATCATCCTGAGAGCTTCCAAAATATACCATGTTGCTGGGCAGGGCTGGAGAACCTGATCATTATAAAGAAATGGCTCATTAGCATCATTACATTCACTTACTGCACTAACCATATTGATCATAACCTACTTTGGTGTCATGCATAGCAAGGGGAGAGCAGGACTCAGAGCTGGAAGGTCACAGTGCATGACTAACTAGAGGGTTTTTATTTATTAGTTTATACCAACAGGATACACATGTGCCTGAAAAGCAGGGTTCTCCCCCCCTCAAGCACATTCTATTCATACTTCAGACAATCAGTCTTGCTACAAGCCCTAATTAATAGCTCTGTGTATTCAGAAAAGGACTAATGCACATGCTTAATTTCAAATGCGTGTTCAAGTGCCTTGCTGAAGTTTTAACACACAACTAGAAGCTTACAGCTTTTCCAAACAGAAGAAAAAAAGAGCAAAAATCCAATCTGCACCACGGTGATATTTTTAAGTTATCATTACAATAAAGCACTAGCATTTAAACTTCACAATGCTTTGTGGACCTCTACAATATTGTACAGAATGTTTTGCAGTATTCTGCAGTAAGAAATAAAGAGAAAAGCCAAGACATTGAGATGCTTATTTGCCTAGTGGATTACTGGCAAAGGAGAAAAAAAAGGAAAGGCCTTCTGATTCCCTGTGTGCTCCTCTTGAAGATGTTGCTTCCCATCTCTTGATTACTTCCCCCGACGCTCACATGATTTTTAAATGTACAAATACTGCTGACAACTAATGGACACTTTCCCATGTGCCCAATATCACTTTCTACTTCAAAATGAGTCTCCTGTCTATCCCCCATGGAGGGACAGGTGCCCTGGGAGCCTTTTACTTATTTCCAAGGAAAAATTTTTTGTAAAGAAAGGGAAAAAAATCTTATCAACACACTTGGATAACAGCAGCTCAACACTTCAATTATTTTCCTGCAGCTAAATAAAACAAAAAGACAAAGAGAACTGGGCGAGAGATCAACACAAGGTAGTGGATATTTGGCTGGTGCTTCCTTAGGAAGCACTTCTGGCTTCAAGCTCTTCAGAACTGCAATTCTGTGTTTTGTTTGGTTTTGAGCTGCTGGTGCTGCCATTGCCAACAACTAACTAAAGCTTATCGCATATTTTCTGCTTCCACCAGGTTTGTACAAAATACTCTTGACTATAAAAATTACTTTTTAATAAATGAATTACCTAAATATGACACAAAAACTGGGATAGGCTGTTTCTGCAATGAAACATCCTTTCCTAAGTATACTGGTTTTGATTGTGATGGAGTTCATTTTCTTCATAGTAGCTGGAAACAGGGTTCATAACACTGGGATGTTTTAGCCATTGCTGAGCAGTGCTTGCATGGTGTCAAGGCATTTTTTGCCCCTGTTTTTCATGCTGCTCTGCCAGCAAACAGGGTCGGGGTGTACAAGGAGCTGGGAGGGGCCAGAGCCAGAACAACTGGCCAAAGGGAAGAAGGAGGATGATGGGTGTTATAAGTAAAATGAGTGATTTTTCGCATGTGCAAGTTAGCCATTACTATGGTACCTGTTGAATAAAATTAGAAAATTAAGACTTTAATAAAGTTGTAAATTATAAGGTTAAAAGAAAAAA